>WNNJ02001102.1:0-29582 GCA_012934845.2 Pomphorhynchus laevis | reverse complement strand
TTATTGTAAGGCTAATTTTAGCGTATTTCTCGATGCGAGTAAGCTCGGCATCCAAATAAGATCGAAGTTCATCAATATTATATCCAAGTGATCGTCTTTGCAATTCATACTCGGCGAAGTACGGGTTTTCCACAGTTGCTAAACAAATCCTGCAATCATATAAGATCATCTATGTTGTACTCTGTTACTTTATAACAAACATTACACTTATCCTAAATCATTATTTTATATATCAATCAAACATTAAAAAAACATTTAAAATTGAATGTAGATAATTAGCAAGTTTATTTGATTAAAATAACTTGCTCATTTGATCAATTTCAATAATTGTGATCACATTTAAAAGATACAAATAATTTATACGTTAATGGCTCTATGGAGATATTTAAGACATAAGCAGACTTTTATAATTTAGAATTTAGAATTTTAAAATCTGTTATGATTTTGGTTTTTACTAAATTATATAATATAGTATATCATTTTACTATTAAACGGTTGTATAGTAATACAGTACGATATACTATGTAATATATTATATGTAATATATTATATTTAATGTTTTAAAGCTTTTATTTTACTTTAAAATGTAAGCATTTAACTTAAGCATTTATCAACTTCAAGCATTTAAAAATTACAATTTTAAATTTCATTTTAAATTTATTCATTTTATTTTATTTTAAAATAAAATGAATAATTATTTATTTTTTAATTCATTTTTTTAATAAAAATTTATACGTAAGTACAAAATAGTCGTTATATCGATACTATATTTGCTATATAAGCTAGATCTAAAACTCACCCTTTATAATTTTGATGTACTTTAAAATAAGTAATAATCGTAAAATATCAAGAATTCAACAGATTGAGTAGTAAATCTTCATAACATTGATATACCTAACCTCAAGGGGACGAAGCATAGAGATAATACAATGGTACTCTATCAACATTATCAGATACTAATTAAAGAGAATACATATCTGGAATGATAGATGGATATTTGTAGGTAAATTAACGAAGAAAATTTCTACTTACATTTTTATAAACACAATATAAATGTTGATTGGTTTTTAAAACCAACAAAACAAATTTAAAAATAGCATCATCTTAAAAATAGCATCAGTAAGCGAGTATTTATTGTCCATTATTAACGAAAGTTAAGCCTCGAATAACAATCAACAAGAAAAAAAAATATCGCAATTTTTTCTAAAACGCATATTAAAAAATTCTGTAAATGCAAAATATTGTATTACCTTTTATTATATTTATTTCAAATATGAGTATTTCATAAATAATTAATTAATAATTGAATAATTAATCAATAATTAATTAATAATTTTGACTTCATTTTATAATCAAGCTTTTAATAAACTGAAATTATTGATAAATGATTTTAATTGCTTTTACAAAACCAGTATTTACCAGATGAACATACTAATATTATATTAATATATAATATTAACACTAATTTATGCATATGAATGTTTTTTTAAATAATTTAATAAATCAAAATTAGAAAACATTAATCGCTTTCATTAATATATTTATCTCAATTAAAACAAAAATTAATAAACATTTTATCAATTATTAATTGATAATTTCTTAATGATCGAACTAGTAATGGATTACTAGTAAATTGAAAAATTGTTTCACTGGATAATGGGCGGAAACATGCAATTTTTTCGAAATTAAAAATTAGCGTTGAATAGCTACATATGTTTAATAACGATAAATATTTTATTAAAGATGTTTTAGAACTATAAGTAAAAATAGGCACTAAAAAATTTGTTTTGCAGTGTCAAAATAGTAAAAATAACGCAGCCTAATGTTAAATGTCTTACAGATTACTTAATTTGAATTAGCTCGTAATTTGACAATAAAGATGAGTTCAATTTTAAATGTGTTCACTAACAGAGAATTTTGGGACTATAAGTAACATGCAAAAGCTTTCGAAACGGGACCAGACCGTCTTGGTTTATTAAATTAGGAGGGTTCATGCAAGATTTAATTAGGTCGAATTCAATATTAAAACAAATTGAAATAAAAAGATGATAAAGACTAAAAAATAAGTTTGGGTATGTTATTAGGATAATCGAAATAGACTTACCAAAATTGTCGTGCTTCTTTCCATATACTTGTCGTATCAACCTTTTTAATAATATAAACTTTTTTAATATTATAATTAGTATTGAGTTAAGCAATATTAATTCCGTAAAGTGACAACTATTTATAGTGACCGAAAATATAATAATTTACAATTGCTAATTGTTATTATATTTAATATTTTTATTTTTAAATAAAAATATGTTTTTATAATTGTGTTCATACAAGCAACAAATTTACAAAATATAAATTAAGTACGAAGAACAACGGTCAACTCACTACCGACCGGTGGAGTTTTTATTTTCGGGTGCCGTGTGATCAGGCAGTTGTACGGAGACAGCGAAAGAGCCATCAACATCCAAAGCGGTTGCCTTAATGTAGGAACGTGGAATGTCATCTCCCTGACTGGGAAAGAACCAGAATTAGTTGAAGAGATAGTTCGTTTCGGTCTTAAAATAGTCGGAGTGACTTCTCTTCACTATTATGGAACTGGAACTAAACTTTTGGATCAAGGTTGGACCTTGGACTTTTCGGCAGTTATAAACCAAAAGCGATGGCATGCGGGTGTAGGGATACTTACAAGTCCACAGTAGTCGTTCGTGGTAGAGAGGTCTAACATAGTGAACTAAAAGCTGGCGTCACTGAGATTTTAAGTTAAAGAGGAAAAGGGGATAACTCTTGTGTCCGTGTATGCTCACAACATTATCTCGGAATATGCAGCCTTCGTGGAAGATCTTCAGGCTCTGCTTGATGGTACTCATGTTGGATATTCTCTTGGTCTATTGTATGAATTCAATGATCATTTGACAGTAGAACTTGGAAGGGAGTGTTTGGGAGAAACGAACTTTCCGATCTGAATGCACGTGGTTTCTAATTATCACACTTATGTTCTCGTAACAATTCGTGCATAATCAACACCATGTTTGAACATAAGGAGATTTATATATGCACATGGCATCAGGATTATCTCAGTCAAAGATCAATAATCGATTTTGTAATAGTTTCATCTGATCTGTGACGTTATGTTTTGGACACTCGTGTGAAGAGAGGGGCTGAACTGCCAACCGATCACTACCTTGTAGATAGTAAACTTCGATGGCGGGATCTAATGCTAGACAGGCCTGGTAAACCCAAACGTTGTATGAGGGTGTGATGGAAAAGTCTAGCAGATGTTTCTGTCAAAGAACGTGTTTCTGGCAACATCCGTGATGACTTTTCTCGGTTGTCAGAAGAGTTGAAGAACATTGATCAGAAATGGGAGATGTTCAGATCCTCGCTTGTCAAAGGAACTATGAATAGTTGTGGCTCGAAGGCATTCAATGGTTGTCGCGGAGGAAATACTCGAACAGCTTGGTGGACACCAACAGTTAGAGATTTTGTTCAATAGAAGAGGTTGGCTTATAGCGCAACTTTGTCAGATAAATCAGTGGAAGCTGTAGACAAGTACCGAAGGGCAAAGAGAGCTTCAGCTCCAGCAGTTTGCGAAGCGAAGAAGGTGGCTAGGGAGAAGTTTGGAGAGCACTTAGAACTCTATTATAGGTTAGCTTCGATGATGTTCTGGAGTTCGATAACGAACCTTTATTTTGGAAAGCAGAAAACTCCTCAAACTGTCTTAGACAAGAGAGGATCTATGCTGACTGACATAAACGAAATTTTTGACTGTTAGAAAGAGCATTTTAGGGATCTCCTTAATCTGGTTAGAAAGCCTTCTCTTGTAGAAGTATAGCCTTTAGAAACAACGAAGAGCTCATCTCTTTGGAAGGGTGTCATTGCTGTTGTTAAAAAACTTCATGTCTTCTGGAGTAGACGATATTCGACTTGAAGCGTTAAAGGCTCTCGAAGTTGTTGTCATTAAGTGGCTAACACGGATCTGCAACGTCGCATTGAAGTCGGGCAAGGTTCCAAGTGAGTGGCGAACTTGGGTGTTGGTAGCGATCTTTAAGAAAGGTGACCGAAGATTTGTTCCAATTATCGGGTCATCACTCTTCTTAGCCAAACTGGTAAGCTATTTGCTAGGAATTTTTGAGTTAAGGATACGACATATAGTCAAGAGACAGTTGCAAGAAGAACAATGCGGCTTTCGTCCGGGTCGTGGAACTACGGATCAGCTCTTTACTCTCTCAACTATCCTTGAACAGTATTGGGAGTTCGCTCAACCGGTCTACATGGGCTTTGTAGATTTGGAAATAGCGTTCAACCGAGTTCCGCGAGAGATTTTGTGGGAGGTACTAAGGGAGTATGGAGTACCACACTATCTTCGGGTAGCTGTGGTTTCTCTGTATGAACAAAGTATGAGTTGTATTCTTGTTATAGGTAGGAAGTCTGAATCATTTCTATTAGCTGTTGGGCTACGTCAGGGTTGTCCTATGTCTACAATTTTGTTTCTTGTTTACATGTTCAAAATTTCGAGACGAGCTGCTCTGACGTATGTCGGTCTTTAGTTCGGTTCCATCAAGATAGCATCTCTGCATTTTGCAGATTACGTTGTTTTGTTGGCTTCTCGTCCTGAGGAGAAGTTTTGTTGGCTTCTCGTCCTACTAGATCGATTTTCGATGGAATGCCAAGCGGCAGAGATGTTGGTTATTATTTCAAAGTTGGTTAGTACCTCGGATTCAGATGATAATGTCAGTCTGGATTAGAAAAAAGGTTTTTTTTGATGTAGAGAATTTAAAGTATCTTGGGTATTGTTCTCGAGGAACGGCAGGAACATAAAAAGATTGAAGAGCAAATTTGTGCACCACTACAGCAATGCGTTCTTTATACAGTTATGTCGTGGTGAAGCGAGATTTGTGTCTTCATGCGAAATGTTTTGTTTGTCGCTCAATCATCGTTCCTATCTTAACCTATGATCATGAGCTTTGGGTTATGACCGAACGTATAATATCTCGGATACAGCTATCGTGATGAGGTTCCTTCGAGGTGTGGCCATGCTTAGCCTTAGAGATAATGTTAGGAATTCTGTCATCCGGTATGGACTTGGAGTAAAATCGCTGCTTACTCCACATCAATGAAAATCAGCTAGGTGGCTAGGCCACTTTCTGAGGATGTCTAGGGATCGTCTTTCTCGGAGGGTTTTCCAGACCGGACTTTCTGGAATGAGATCTCGAGGTAGACCTCGATACGCGTGAAGAGATCAAATCTCGAAACTTAACGAAGACCGCCTTGAGCTATCTGAAAGAAAACTCTGGTCTGTCGCCCAGGATCGCGATGTCGGGAGTAGTTTGGTCCATGCACTGCCTCAAGGACCCGACACCAGAATCAGTAGTTGATAGTAAAAATCTTGTATATTATTTTTTTTCAAGAAATTGTTGTTGTGATCATATTTAAAAGCTGAAAAAGACGATATGCTAATGCATTTATTGAAATTTTATAGCCATAAACTGACATTATGAATTTAGAATTTTAAAATCTGCTTTGCATTTACTTTTCGTAAACTTCTATTTCATTTTAAATTTGCTTTTATGAATTGACCTATAAATTTATTTTATCTTTACAAACTAATTCATATTCGTTTAAAATGATCAATTACGAAAATTATCCAGATTTGAACCAAGATGTTGTCAGTCAATTTTTTAAAGCAGGTATCTTATATGTTTACTTAGATTAAATGGAAATACTGAAAACATTTATCTAACCTGTTAATTTGTAATTTAGCATCCTGGAGTTCGATGTTTAGTTCATTAACTTGTAGCTTTAATTCATGATTTGCTACTTCGAAATACGTGTTGTTAGCCATTAAATCAAGCTGATTAAATTTGTACAGAGCGATTATCACAAATAGAAATAGCGTGCAAATTGCTGATCTGCGTAATATATTACTACAGTTTATCATTCAGCTATTGCACTTCTAAAAATACGCAATTCAAATAAAAACTCTCTAACATAAAATGTTTAAAAATAAATAAAATCTATAAAAATTCTAATTAATATTTAATAAAATATAAAAATATTCATATATCTATTTAATATTGAGGAATAATGAATTAATAGAGATTTCTTGCATCTGATATAGTATATATTTTATATTCTTATATTTTTTATTTTTATATAATATCATTAAAATTTGAAAGCGTTTACAAATTCCGAGCTAAAGTTAGACAGATTATATAAAATCGTGTAAGGCCAGTGAATTTGTTTCCTAATTTTAAGTTTACAAAACCATGCGGTCATTGTGGCCATTAAAACTTTGATGACTATTTTTATTCCGCACGCTGCTTTAATCCTATATATGCCAACATCAGTGCGCTACATTTCAGTATTGCTGGACCACATCAGCTACTGATCCAATACTCTCGACCCTTTTAATGTTGGCGGACGATCACTCAACTCGTCTACTTTTCCAGTCCTTTGAATTTTGACTGACTTCTGACCTTTTAATGTTTACTGACTTCGGTCCTTTGATGTTGACTGACTTCAGTCTTTTTAATGTTGACTGACTTCGGTCCCTTTAAAGTTGGTTGACTTCGGCCCTTTTAATGCTGGCAGACTTCGGTTCTTTTAATGTTGGCTTACTTCGACCCTTTTAATGTTGGTTGACTTCTGTCCTTTTAATGTTGGCTGATTTGGGTCATTTTAATGTTGGCTGACTTCTGACCTTTTAATGTTGACTGGCTTCGACCCTTTTAATGTTGGCTGACTTTGGTCCTTTTAATGATGGCTGATTTCAGTCCTTTTAATGTTGGCTGACTGCACAGGTATATCAATTTAAAATTATGAAACAAACCATAGATGATAAGTTTGATAATAGTAATCATTAGGAAAAATATGTAAGTTTTCAAATTGAATATAACACCTTCTTCTACAAACACTGATTTAATTTGAAATCAGAAATGATTTTAATTAAATTTGCAAAATGTAAAACGAAAGTCATTCATTCAATTTAATTTCCAATTTAATTGCCAATTTAATTGCCTGTTGGCTTAAAGATAGGATTAAAGCAGCGTGAAGAATGAACTCATAAAATTTCCAATAAACTTTATTTTCTAGATAAAGATATATTTATATATATTTTATACATATTTTATATTTAATATATAGAATATCATAGAATAATATTTATTAAATATATTAAATATTATATATTATATATTATTCTATATTCTATATTAAATATTCTTTATTAAATATTCTATATTTCTAGATATTTTTTATATTATTTTTTAATATCAGTTGGGTAGTTAATTTGCAAATTTTCTAATTTAGTTCTTTGAATCAGTATTAGTGAAGCTTAATAATTTAAATTTCCTGATAGTTATATACGAATGTAACAAAAATATTACAATTTAAATATATAAACTTTATAAATAAATATTTTTATATGTAAAATAAAAGATCGTGCAAATAAATTGTTATCTATAAAAAATTAATAATTTCGCATTAAAAATTATAAGATTATTAAATAATTTTCAATATTATCGTGTCGATAGTTATCAGAGAACTTTTCTAATATTTTGTATTTTTATTTTTTACTTTAATTATAAGAAATAGAATTAGCGTGCAATTGCTGATCTGCGTAATATATTTCTACTGTTCATCATTCACCTATTAAACTTGTAAAAAATACGTAATTAAAACAAAAAGCTTTTCTAAAGAAAACATTTTTTCAATAGATCAAATATATATTGAAGACTATATCAAAGATTAATTAACGAATATGATAGTTTAAGCTGTATAATAGACTGCTATTGTAATATAAAATACTGTACTCGGGCAATAATTATGATTGAAGAGAAGATTTTTGGATTAAAACGTTTAATTCCATGTACACATTAGGATTGAGTGACGTGGTACAAAGAATGTGCAAGAAGTTTTAATATAAGAAGTTTTTCTAAAAATATCATTTGTTCAATAAATCAAATAGTAATTGACGATTATGATAGGTTGAGTTGTATAGTAGACAGTTATTGTGATACAAAACACTATAATCGGACAATAAATGTTAAAACAACATTAAAAAATATACACTGACCATAAAATTCATTAATAAATGTATAGATAACATAAATATAAGTAGACTTTTAAATAATTCTAAAAGTAAAGAAATAATAGGATCAGATTTAAGTAAATATATTCCTAAAATAAGGTATAAGTTGATACCGCCATGAGGACGAGAAATTTGTAATTATAATAAAGAATAGAAAACTATATGTAACGATGATATAAAAACATTATAGAAACAGAATGCAATTACAAGTCTTAATTTTGATAAAATAAATGAACATATATGCACTCATAATCAAGAATTAATTAAAAATAGTGAATTAAGGAAAATGGTATCAAAAGTGTATAAATATAAGTTAACTAATAATAACGACAAAAATAAAATTTACAATTCGTTATATAATGACTTAAATGCTTACTTTGGTAAGCTGATTAATAGTAAAATCTTAAATACATCAAAGATAAACATTTGGAAAACTTATATATTAGATAAAATTAGAGAGGAAATGAAAATAACAAACAATTATAAAAGGAAAGATCAAATTATTTAAGATATGTATACAGAACTTACTAAATTAAAGCATAACTGTATAATAACAACTATTGATAAAGCTAGTAATAACTTTGTCTTCATATGCAAAAAGCTTTATTATGATATACTGATGAAAGAAATTCATTATTATGATTTAAATGTAAATCCAACATATGAACGTAGTGAGTTAAGTTTAGAGACAATTATTACAAGTCGCTGTTCTATAATGGATAAAAAGAGTATAAAAATCGAATCAGATAATAAAACTATACCTATATTATATTGGAATCCAAAAGTACATAAAAATTCAATAAAACCTAAGTTCATATGTAGTGCATTTAAATGTACATTAAAACCACTATCTGTTTATATGAATAAAATGCTTAAGGTAATTAAAGCAAACTTCAGAAAATATTGCAGGGTAATCGAAATTAATACTTGTATAAAACACTATTTCAGTATTAATTATACAAAAGAATTTTTAGAACACAGAAGGAATAAATTTTCAGAACATAAATAAGTACGATTTTAGTACGCTTTATACAAATCTAGATTTAGTAGATATTAAAGATTAATTAGAAAAATAAATTAATCTTATATTCGGAAAAGATATACATATATATGTATATATAATATAACTTATATAACTTATATACATATGTTATAATAACTATAACGCCTATCTAACAAAAATAAAACCATCAAGTAAATATAAATATATGAATAAAATTGAATTAATAGAATCCTTAAATATTTTGATAAATCAAAATTATTTAAAAGTAGAGGCATATATATTTAGACAAATAAAAGGGGTTCCAATGGGTGGTAATAGTAACCCAATTATAGCTGACTTGTTTTTAAGCTTTATAGAATATGAATTTGTTCATAACTGTTTAAAAATAAATCTAAATTATATAAAGATGTGAAATATGTTTCGATTCTACTTACAATTCTATTGTAAGTAGTTATAATCAAGAACGTTTAAACTGAAATGGAATTTTCACAGAACTTATCGTAATGCTATTGTTAAAACATTCTTGATTATATCTACTTACAATTATATTGCAAGTAGTTAACGGGGACCAAAGCGATTCTTACAGGTCGGAGCAGGCAGTTGAGGCAAGATACTTTGTCTTGGGCACATCGACAACCCTTACAGACTGCAGAATGCCCATTACAGTTGCAGCACCGTTGACTCATGGCTGTTTGTATCATGTGACAAACATGACGTGTGATTCTCGTCTATGATTGTCATCAGTAGTTGTAGTCGATGGTTGTCCTCAGTAGTTGCAGTCAATGGTTGTCGTGCAAGTATTGAATGTTGTTGTATGTTATTAATTGTATTAGTACTGAACGCTTATTGTTATTGTACTGATGCTTTGTAGAATAGAATAGGATTACAATACAATAGAATTCTACTTAATGCATTGATGATAAATGGGTATTTAACTCTATAAATGATGATTTGTTGAATTACAATAGAATATTGTACTTACAATAGAATTTTTTAATAGAATTGTAAATAGTAATAATCAAGAATGTTTAAACATGAGCATCACGATAAGTTCTGTGAAAATTCCATGCCGTGTCATATCAAAGATATTAATTGCAGATTTCGATTTTGCCAACAATCTTGCAAAGAGTGTGTATTTTATCTCTTTAATTTTTAAGCCAAATATCTTGTGTATTTAAGCTTTAATTAATTTTATCACAAAACAAAGATCTACATTTAGTGAGATATTATCAAATTCTTTTTTTCTGTAAAGTCGAATCAAATGTTTATTATATGCAAAGGTAATTAGTTTAGGTTTGAAATTTTTGGAACGATAACTCAATGAAATTACTTATTTAGTTATGAATTGACTATTTCTGTCGAAATCTGGAAGTAATTGATCCTTTTTAAACTTTAGAAACCATGCAAAAGAGGTATAAAATATTTTTATTTTCTCAAATTTTCGATGAGACCTGTTCTCGTCAGGACAATGAAGAAACTGAATGTTAATATGCAATGCTCAATTTATTAAATTCACCTATATATTAGATTGATTTTAAAAGCTTAGATTAGTTATGACACAATACAATTTTATAAAATAATATTTTAATTTCACAATAAAATTAACAAGAAATGATTGTAATTTGGTATTCATTTACGATGAACTAATCAAATAGGAATTGAAGCTAGTTATTATCACTTAAAAGAGTATATGGCACACCTTGAAGAATATTTTACAATCGAGGAGTTTCGTAAGAAACAAAAGCTGAAACGCAAAGTGTTTGTTGCAACAGATAATCCTAATTTATTGGACGGTGCTAGCAATCGGTACATTTACATTTTACAACTTTTAACATGCCTATTAGCTATACTACTTTAAAATTACAAGTCGTTTGTTAAAATTACAATTCAATTTTTATTCTTGATTCAGGAATACATCTAAATATTTTTATACAATTCACATTTTAATCATTCTGATAATGTATGAACTTAATATTATAAGCAAATTAATTTTTTAATAAATTAAAAAATTTGTTTGCTTTTGTAAATATTTATTTTTAGTGCTAAAATAAATTTAATTTTTCAAAATTGAAATAATTAGAAATAATTAGAATTTGAAATCTATATTGATATAATTATATAATTATTTTAAATGAAAACTAAATTTATTCTTTTAATCTAATTTTTTATTATTGAGATAATAACAAATAATTGAAATTTAGCAAAAAAATATAATTTGTATAATTTATTTTTATGAACTGATTTAAAATTTATACCCGTCTTTATCTGAAAAAATTACTTGTAATTAATAAATTAAATTAATCATTAATTAAATTAATGCGCTCATATATTCTTTTTACATAATAATCCAATTTTATCCATATATTTATAATTATTTGATGGTTTAATTTTTGTTAGATATGCGTTATAGTTATTATAGCATATATATGTATATCTTTTCCGAATATAAGATTTATTAATATACTCTTTGTTTTGTGAGAGAGAAAAATTAAAGCTTAAATACACAAGATATTTGGCTTATACCGAACTTGTATTTAAATATAAGCTAAATTTACAACTCACCATTAGTAATATTGATTTACTTTAAAGAAGTAAAGAATTCAACTGATTGAGCAGTAAAATAAGCCTCATTTTAAAAAAGAAACAGTAAGCTATTATTTATTGTCCATAATCAATGTAAGTTAAGCCTCGAATAACAATCAACAAGGAAATAAAAATATTGCAATTTGCTCTGAAAAGCATATTAGAAGTTATTGTGTAAATGCAAAATATTGTATTACTTTTTATTATATTTATTGCAAATAAGTGTATTTCATAAATAATAAATTAATAATTGAATTTTTAATTTAATACTTATTTTTAATCATATGAAATTTATATTAAATTAACATATTTATAAAAAGTTAAATTAATGATTCAATATTTCATTAAATATGCATATTTTATTAAAAAATTAAAAATGACTTCATTTTATAATGAAGCTTTTAATAAACTGAAATCTATTGATAAATGATTTTAATTGAAAATAAATACTAGTATCTACTAGATAGACATACCAATATTATATTATTATATCATAATAATACTAACTCATGCATATAAATGCTATTTTTTAAAAAATTAAATAAATCAAAATAAGATAGCATTAATCGTTCTTTGTAATATACTTATCTCAATTAAAACAAAAATTTATAAATTTTTTATTATATAATTTATTTATTATAATTATTAATTGATAATTTTCTAATGATTGAATAAATAACAAATAATGTAGTTCAAGTTTGTTTCGATAGGTTCTTTAAATAGAATTCTATCCGTCGAATCTGTTTGTTGTAATAATAAAATAATAAAATCATTCATACAAATAATTTAGCAAATCAAAATAAGAAAGCATTAATCGTTCTTTGTAATATAATTATTTCAATTTTAAAAAATTAATAAAATTTGTATCAATTATTAATTGATAATTTTCATATGATCTAACTATTGACCGCCACTTAAAAACATATTTTTATTAATGGTTTAGTAACAAATTGGAAAATTGTCTACTCGGGATTATGGGCATAAACATGCAATTATTTCAAAATTGAAAGTTAGTGTTGAATATCGAAAAGATATATTTAGAATCAATCAAAATAGTAAAAAAAGCAAAATAATGTTAAATGTCTTACAGGTTACTTAATTTAAATTAGCTCGTAATTTGAATTTATGGCAATAAAGATGCTTTCAATTTTAAATATGTTCACTAACAGAGGTTTTTTGGACTATAAGTAAATAAGTATGATGCAAAAGCTTATCGAAACGGAACAAGACCGTCTGGTTTTTTAAATCAGAAGGGTTCATGCAAGAATTGATTAGGTCGAATTCAATATTAAAACAAATTGAAATAAAAAGATGATAAAAACTAAAAAATAAGTTTGGGTATGTTATTAGGATAATTGAAATAGACTTACCAAATTATCAATCAAAATAGTAAAAAAAGCAAAATAATGTTAAATGTCTTACAGGTTACTTAATTTAAATTAGCTCGTAATTTGAATTTATGGCAATAAAGATGCTTTCAATTTTAAATATGTTCACTAACAGAGGTTTTTTGGACTATAAGTAAATAAGTATGATGCAAAAGCTTATCGAAACGGAACAAGACCGTCTGGTTTTTTAAATCAGAAGGGTTCATGCAAGATTTGATTAGGTCGAATTCAATATTAAAACAAATTGAAATAAAAAGATGATAAAGACTAAAAAATAAGTTTGGGTATGTTATTAGGATAATTGAAATAGACTTACCAAATTATCAATCAAAATAGTAAAAAAAGCAAAATAATGTTAAATGTCTTACAGGTTACTTAATTTAAATTAGCTCGTAATTTGAATTTATGGCAATAAAGATGCTTTCAATTTTAAATATTGTTCACTAACAGAGGTTTTTTGGACTATAAGTAAATAAGTATGATGCAAAAGCTTATCGAAACGGAACAAGACCGTCTGGTTTTTTAAATCAGAAGGGTTCATGCAAGATTTGATTAGGTCGAATTCAATATTAAAACAAATTGAAATAAAAAGATGATAAAGACTAAAAAATAAGTTTGGGTATGTTATTAGGATAATTGAAATAGACTTACCAAATTACGCAATTCTTTGCTCACATCTAAAGGTAAAGCTGTGACAAAAGCTCTTTTTATAACGATCTCTTCCGTTATATTAGATGCGTGAGAAAGTCGTCGTAAGTCAGTTAGAAAAATATCAATGGGTTCCTCTTCACATTTATTGGCTATCAATCTTTCTAAAGCTATAAACGGATATAGGCCAAATACGCGTCGTAATCGCTTTTTGATAATGTCATCATTCACATCAGAGTGTAGTCAAATTCCAATTATAGAAGATAAGTAATATATGTTCAAGTTAATTACAATTGAAAATTGCTTCGACGGAAACTTCAATAAATCTGTATTGCTAATTGTTGAGTCAATTTGATTAATAAAGTATTATTTACTATATTTACCGATATTATTTATTATATTTACCGATTCCAAGGAAACTATTAACATTATACAATTTGCAATGCAAACCATTACTAACAACCAGAGGATCAAACTTTCAATTGCTTTAATGTAAGAAACCAAGATTGAGTGAATCAATTCTTGCTATGTAATTTTTAGGTTTTGTTTGAATCGGCATTGCTCGAGATACCGATTCAAACAATCGTTAGATTGTTTGAATCGATAGATCTATTTTCTTATAGATTTGAACAATAATTAGAACAAAATATTAGATAATATTAATTATAGTTATGGAAAAAGTATTTTCCTAATATCTAAACAAGAGTAAAATATTTATGCATTTAAATAAAATTAAATAAAATATTAGTTTATATTAATTATACTTGTGGAAAAAGTATTTTCCTAATATCTAAACAAGAGTAAAATATTTATGCATATAAATTAAATAAAATATCCGATAATATTAATTATACTTTTGGAAACAAAATATTAGATTATATTAATTATACTTTTGAAAAAAGTATTTTTTTAATATCTAAATATAAAAAATAGTAAAATATTCTCAAATTAAAATATGATCACATTATTTAGAATCAATTCTTAAAGAAAACAACACTTTTTACGTAATTTACAAGTTCCATGTATTTATCATGTTATTATAACATATTTTGGAATTTTATAAATTTTGTAATATAGTTATAGATATTACATATCCATTACCAGGCGAAACTTATTTGATATCCCCTTTTTTAATTTTTTTGAATTTTCAATTACTTTAGATTCGTAACAGCACGATTATATGTTCAGGTATTTAAATCAATTCTTGTTATAAAATGATTGATTGAAGAAAAATGATCATTAAATAATCTGCATGAGTCCTCATTTTAAACGTTATCCAATAAGCGTCATTAAATATTAGCATTTATTCACATATTGTTCTTTTATCGGTAACCAATCATTGTTAAATATTTAGTCAATTCTATTCATACTTTGTCGGTATCTATTCAAACTTCACTCAATCACCTGCATGACCTATTTGCATTCCTTATTTAATGGCATATTGATTTTGTTACGTCATTCATTATAGTATCATCTGATATTCCTCTAAGCTTTGATCATAATATACAGATATTATTCGAATATCAACAATTACTCGTATAACCATGTTTTTATTACAAAAACAAAAATTCAATTTACTGACGTTATAGTTGTGTTGACGCATTTAACCACATTTTTATAGAACCGAATCAGTTTTACTCATCTGATGATTCATATTCATCTTTCTCTAGTAGCATATTTGGGATTCCATTTTTTATTGGAAATTTTCGACCGCTTTCAGGACATATAAGTTCTCCTTCAATGATATCCACTTCTAACAATGCTCGATGGATTTTTTGCATAACATTTTCTTTATCATTTGGTATGGCATGAGAGGAATCAAAATGAGGAGGATTATCACGATTTAAGCCGTCATCGTAGCCTAACTAAAATGTAAGCACGTTAAAGTTAACTATAAATTTTAACTAAGTACATAACTAAAGTAATATTTATCACAATATATCGATATAAACTATTCACATCAAAATTAATCATATTAAAGACTTAAATTAACAATTATCTGATTATTAATTAATTAATTAATAAATTATTAATCAATTATTATTAATCAATTATTAATTAATTTATTAAGAATTTTATAAAGAGTAAAATAAGTTTTATAAAAAATCGATGTTTCTACAAGATTGATATATATGGTATATATCAATGGTATTGATATTATATGGTATGCATGAATGCTCATGCAAAAATATGTTTCTTGTAAATTTAAATATGTCATCTTTACGATATAAATTAAAAGTAGTTTTAGTTAATGTTAATTTAATGTTCATATCTAGATATACACCTTCTTTATCATTAATATTGGTTTTGTTAAGAATAAGGCTTTCTGGATAAATGTGCTCACTAATTGAATAAAAATTATTAGAATTAAATACACATATATCATCAATGTATCGAAACATATATTTCATATATTTATATTGTTTAGATTTAGTTTTTACACAGTTATGAACAAATTCATATTCTATATTCATATTCTACTTAATTCTTCTGTATCAACTAGCATATTTGGAACTTTAATTTGATATAATGAGTTAAATATCACTAACTAAATTCGTTGTAAAACTTTGGGCTGAACAAATTAGTTCCAATACAAAATTTTAATCAATTTAAGATTATTTTTGTAAAGGTGTTGTTCAGATAATTGGTCACCAACTGTCTACTTGGTTCTAAGGTTTAAAGACTACTAAGAAATCAAAGAGCATAAAGTTTCTTTTTTGGAACTCCATGGAAACTGAATGTATCTATTGAATACAGTTACCTTTCTAAGTTTTTCAAGTGCTACAGATTTGAATAAATATGTTTAAATTTAGGATATTAAAATTTTCATAATTTGAGATAAGATAATTATTCTAAGATTTAAAAATAATTAGATTTTATTAATTATTAATTAGAAATTGGGAATGCCAATTATGATAATAGAAAATTTCTAAATTTTAATTAAGTGATATCCAGAAAATTTATGTATAAATCAAGACTAAAAATTGGAGCTAAGAGCCTAACTTAATTTTGAAACAAGTTTATGTTTATTTGATCTACCTAAATAAATAAGATAACATGAAAAATATTTTGATGGTTGCCATCTAAAAATTCACAACTATCAGTTATGGATAAAAGTGAAAAAAAATATAATACTAAAATTAAAAGCTTCATAAGAGCTGCATCCTACTGTACGTATTCTTATAATATGTCGAAATATATTGTTAATATTTTAAAACATTATGAACACAACGACCATTTTTCTTTTATTAAAGATGGTCCACACATTTCTAATTTTATAAAATTTTAAATAGTTGATGATGATCCATTATTGATAAATAATTATTGGAGTTGGATCAAAGAAAAGAGGTAAATATTTTTGATATTTCGCTAACTTCTGTTTGCTTCTTCAGAAAATTACCTAATTTTATTCATTTTAGTAATAATAAATTTTTATAATAATTTTCTGAAGATGCTAACATAGTTTGCGAAATATTAACAATAATTCCTCTTTTCTTTGATCCAACTCCAAAAAATATTTATTTAATTAGAAATAAACTGATGACATTAGAGTATTTACTGCGGATATAATCTCTCTGGTTAATAATAAATTAAATTAATTAATATTATTTTTTAATAAATATTTTTTATTTCTTGAGAATTATATTAATAATTAATTTATATATTAATTATCATATTATTCCTTAATAATTAATATTATTAATTTTTTTTAATAATTTAATTTTTTAGAAATAAACTGGTGACATTAGAGTATTTACTGCGGATGTTATTTCCCTGTTTACGAATATTACGTTGGTTATTACAATTGATTTAGCCAGTGATATTTTTGTTAATAATCCTATAAATTGGTGTCTTAATAAAGATGACTGGACTAATTTGTTAGTTGTTTGCATTCAAAGAATGTAATTTTTTGTTCGGTTCTTAAATGTGGGACCTGGCAGATGGTTTATCCATGGGAAATTTACTAGCACCAATACTAGCTGAAATCTACATGAGGCATTGGGAGAAAAACTTTGTTAATAAAATTCCTTTTATTATAGATTGGCACCGTCATGTAGATGATGTTTTTATTGTCTGTAGAAATGAAAGTAGTGACCTATACTTATTAAACAAATTGAATTCAAAAGAATCGTATATACAGTGGAACATTGGTTTATAAACTGAAGCAGGTTTACCTTAGATGTTTTAGTTTTGAAAGATTCCAACCAAGTTTATCAAACGAAAGTTTTTCAAAAGAATGAGTTATTACATGACATCACTTACAATTCCTTTGTATCCAAAGAATTGTTGATTTTATCTGCAATGTATATATTTTATAGAGCAAAAATGATTTGCTCCAACACTTTATTAAAAAAAGTAGATATTCGATTATTCGGATTAATTTGTTAAAGAGTGACTTTCCAGAACGGGCTATAAAGAAATCTTACTATAAAAGCATCAGTGTTAGGAAAAAACCTTTTGGGCTCTCTAAGAAAAAAGTATATATTGGAATTCTTTTTATTATCGAAAAACGATACTATGTATTTATTAAATTTATATATAAAAATAAAATATCAAATATCAATTACTGATGTCACAATTTATAATAAAACATTACCTAAATTACATAATATTTTTAAATTAAAACCGAAATTTAATAATTATTTTATTGTTTATAAGATATCATGTGATAACAGTTCCGCTTATTATATCGGTCAAACTGGACAGGGTTTGGAAAAACGCATCTCACAACATAAATATAGCATTTAACGTGGTAGTATGATGGGCGTGTCAACACATAATCTACTAAATTTAGAACATATCGTTAATTTTGGTAAAGCCTCTATTCTATATATAATTGTACACAGAACAGTGCGTTTAACACTGTGAATATATTGTGCTTGCTGTTTAAAAATAAATTTCATCTTTGTTGATCTTGCTCAAAAATTCGAAAAACTAAGATTGATATAATTTTTTCCAAATTAAAAAAAAATATTTAAAAAATTATATCTTAGTTTTCGAATTTTTAAGAAAGATCATCAAAGATGAAATTTATTTTTAAAAAGCAAGCACAATATATTCTCAGTGTTAAACACACTGTTCTGTGTACATTTTTGTCAATCCAGCTTCAAATTCTTATATTTTTAAATTTAAAATTTTATTTAATTTTTATTGTTGGTTTTAAATGGCACATTACATATTGATTTATTAACATTTATAGTAACTATTGAGCATAATTAACGATAGGAGATTTGACCAAATTAAATAAGATTAATCGAGATCCTCTCGCAATTAAGCAAATAATTAACCTCTATAAATATTATATCACTTGAATACTTATAAAATATAAGATCATGACTTTTAGGTAGAAATTTTCCTCTGCTGCCTTTCTGTAAAAACAAACGGTACAGTTTGTAAGGAAAACATTTCCACTTGTAATGTTTTCCTTACAAACTGTATCGTTTGTTTTTACAGTAAGGCAGCAGAGGAAAATTTCAGCAGATCATTAAAGGACCGAAACACGAAATGTAGGCGTAGGCTCACTGCTGATAAGGTCCACCTACGCTGATTGTAGTGTACAGTGCTGCATCTAGGATTAAAGAATTCACACGAGGATAATTGATGAAGCCGACCAAATGATGATACTCGCTCGTGTATGCAATTATTTATTCTATTAACCTGGCAGATTCCGGTTTCCTGTCAAGAAGATTCAAAAGACAGATTGTCGGTTGTTTCCGGCAACTGTAGTGGTATCTCCGTCATTTTGTTACAAAAGACGGAAACAACGTACAGTTTGCACAAGTGGAAATGTTTTCCTTACAAACTGTATCGTTTGTTTTTACAGAAAGGCAGCAGAGGAAAATTTCAGCAGATCATTAAAGGACCGAAACACGAAATGTAGGCGTAGGCTCACTGCTGATGAGGTCCACCTACGCTGATTGTAGTGTACAGTGCTGCATCTAGGATTAAAGAATTCACACGAGGATAATTGATGAAGCCGACCAAATGATGATACTCGCTCGTGTATGCAATTATTCATTCTATTAACCTGGCAGATTCCGGTTTCCTGTCAAGAAGATTCAAAAGACAGATTGTCGGTTGTTTCCGGCAACTGTAGTGCTATCTCCGTCATTTTGTTACAAAAGACGGAAACAACGTACAGTTTGCACAAGTGGAAATGTTTTCCTTACAAACTGTATCGTTTGTTTTTACAGAAAGGCAGCAGAGGAAAATTTCAGCAGATCATTAAAGGACCGAAACACGAAATGTAGGCGTAGGCTCACTGCTGATGAGGTCCACCTACGCTGATTGTAGTGTACAGTGCTGCATCTAGGATTAAAGAATTCACACGAGGATAATTGATGAAGCCGACCAATATCTAAGATAATTATTATTGTTATTGTTGTAAGGACTGCAGCCACGAAGGCTGTTTTCTCGCTCATAAAAGCATATTATACAATCCAAGAAATAGGTAAACGCTTCAAACGATGATTTATCACTGTATTCGATAACATATTGGGGAAGCTCGTTCCACACTCGCACTTCTCCATGTGCCAATCGAAGTATAGGATTACGACTGCCATAATATTAAGTAACTAAACGTATAACCTATGTATCTACACCTCAAATAAACCTCAATTGTACTACTAGTGTAGCCATCACGTTTTCGAACCATGTGCTACATATTAACGAGGTCCTAATGTAGTTGAGATCTAACAATAGTCAAGCGGGAACATTGCAAAATATATTTGTACTTGAAAATAATCGCAAATGTAGATGAAAGCAATGACCGGAAGCAATTTCAAATCAGCTGCAGAGCACGGCGGGCAGTCGCACACCCATGACTGGTGTGCATATATGTCTTAGGCGATGAAAATGCTATAACCCCAGGTCACGAACATTATCGTGAGATGGAATTTTATTCGGGCCTATAAAATACTCAGACGATACGACAGACTTAACTATTCTAAGGTGAACACATTTAGAAATGTTAACGACTAATTCGGTTAACACGCACCATGAGTGTATCGAACACTGGTCATGATAAAGATCAACTCTTTTTGGAAAGAACTTTATCCGATTTTGGAGAATCTAGTTTAACTGGATTGCGTACTTTCGCAGGTGTGGTTCGACAGGAAGGTTATAAGATCTGTTTTCGCGGCCAATCATTTAAACAAGAATTTGACTTCGCTTAGATTTTTGCAAGAGTGTGATAAGTAGATAAACCGCTCGTGTAACGTAATCAATAGAGGGTTACATGTTTCATCGAATGATCAAGACGTAGTCAAGAACATTTTTTCTGAGATTTGGATAAATCTATCAACATGTCGATATCTTCGACTCAAACGAGTTTCAGCTAAATGAACTGATATTCCTCCATGGTTGCTTGTTTCAACTGACGAATCGATATCACGTCAAGCACTTTCCTATTGCAGTAAGCTACGACATTCACCTAGATTTTCCAGAGTCTACCTAATTCCTGATCTATCACCAGTAGAACGTGATGCCTAAAAAACTCTCCATACCGAATTTAATGGGATACGAAACATTGACCGTTCCTGCACATTCATTAAACGTAATAATAGGGTTATACAATCTCGTAAACTGAAAATAAATCTAGACAATAACAACACTGTGAGTTTATCACGCTTCCATCTTTGACTATCAAAGTCTACAAATCAAGTATATCCTCCAGTAAATCCACCAGTAACTCCTTAAGTAAATCCTCCAGTATATACTCCAGCAAATCATCCATAAATCTTCCAGTGTATACTCAAGTTAATCCTCCAGTAAATATTCTAGTAAATCATCCAGTATATCGTCCAATTAATCATCCATAAGTCTTCCAGTAAATCCTCCAGTAAACTCTCTAGTAAGCCTTCAGTAAAAAAGTAAGTTATGCAGTAAAGCCTTCAGTAAATCATCCAGCAAAACTTCAAGTAAATCATCCAGTGTATCTTAAAATTGACTCGACTCCGCGGATTCCCAAGTCTTCTTAGAAATTGGCCGTCTTAAATATCCGCTCTCTTAATTACAAGGTTGATTCAGTATATGATGTTTTCCTTCATAAATCTTTAGATGTTATGTGATTAAACGAATCTTGGCACGTTGATCAGAATGATTACTCTATTAAACACTTCCGCTCTTTAAACCTCTCTGTAGTTGATAAGGCTCGTCAACTATCTTTAAGTTCAAATAAATCAATTAACCACGTTGGTCTTATAGCTTTATCTCACAATTAATCTCAGTTGCAATCGTTATCGTTGAAATTTGTTCCTCTTACTTTCGAACTACTTGGGTTCCGTGTAAAAACAGTCTCGTTATCTCTCAATATCTACTTATTCTATCAACCTGGATCATGTCATCCGTCTGACTATTTTTTCTGTGAACTGTCAAACTTACTTTCATTCTCCTCACCGATTTACCTTGCGTTGTACTAGGTGATATAAATGTTCGCTTAGACCGTCTTTGTGATTCCAATACCCTAAAGACCATTTTTACATTTAGTGATGATGATTTTCAAATTATGTCTTCTCATTATTCTTCTGCTAACCATATTCTTGGCGGTACCCTCGATATTGTTGCCCTACTTCGCGTCTTGCATTGTCTTCTTAATTGTGTATATTTGATCAATCTCTATCTGATCACTTCCTTGTTACCTGTTCTTTCCATTTGTTAAAAATCAACAGACTTCACACCTTCCCTTACCACCCTCTTTAGCTCGTCAATCCGGAATGGAATATTTCCAATTTTCTGGAAAGCTGTCATCGTTCGTCCTATACTTAAAAAGACCTCTTTTGACCCCTCTCTTTCTTCATCTTATCGCTCAATATCAATTCTACTAACCTTATCTAAAATTCTTGAACACCTTGTCCTAGATCAGATAAGCAGGTATCTCTCTTCATTGCGGCTCTACCTTTCTTTTCAATCTGCTTTCCGCTCCAATCATTCCACCGAACTAGCATGTCATCAAGTATTTTCTGATTTTCTCTTCGTTTGTGACGAAGGACTTTGTACTGTTGTATTATCGCTCGATCTTTCATCTGCATTCGATATTGTCGATCACAAAATCATTCTTTTTCGTTTTCGCTATCATTATTGTTTATATTCGTCCACCTTGGCTTAATTCTCTTCGTATCTCCCTGGTCGATCATTTTCCGTCCATTCTAATTCAATGTGTTTTCCTTTATTTTCTCTCTTGTGGTGTACCTCAAGGTACAGTACTCGACCCTTGGAGATTTACACAGTGTCCCAAAAGTAGCAAATAATTCTGTATAGATCGGTAGTTTGATCATGCAAATAAATAATTCTGAAACTGACAAAACGAAAATGTAGTTTAAAAAGCTGATTTATAATTGTTAGTGAGTGTTTTGCATGTTATCGATTTGCTTGATATTTAAACGAGAAAGTTGTGAACAATGATTAAACCATGATAAGCGATTGCCTTGATTGCGGCAAAATCTGCAGATCACATTGAGGCGCGTTTGTGTTTGGGGATTTGAATTCCACAACATATGTTGTGATATCCGTTAAGTGATACTCAGCATATATGCGATAATTTGATTGCTTTCGGATCTCGTTACTTAGTTTGGAGGAATGAATGCTTCTATTAAATATAATTCAAAGTAAAGGCTGGCTTTTTTGTCATAAAGTTATTTAAGTGATTGGGCAAATTATTGGTGAGTGGTAATGTAGAAGGTTTTCGAGATATAAATAACAAGGAGGAACCTGTGTAAGTGCATATGTGATGAAGATGATTTGCGAGATGCTCCTAGAACACGCCTTATCAATCGTCATTGGTTAATTTTCTTAAAATTGGATAGAGAAAGATCCATCCAAAATACTCGAAGGTATTGTATTGTGGGGATAAGTATGTACCGAAAGTTTCGCATCAAATGATAACGATCCAATATTGTGCCACCAAGAAATAGTTATTGTCATCTTACTAGCTTTGCGGTCTAGATGCTTGCTGATGTTCATTGCGACGTGAGCAGAAAACCTAAGTAAGACAGAAGCTATTCAAGACATAAAATCTACTCAAGGCAGTTTTTGATACGAAGGCAATTATAACGACGTAGATAGCCTTCTTTTCTGGAGCTCATGGTTTAAAACTTATTAAGGTTCAGTAATACTATGCTGTAGGGTCTGTGCATACTACAGCATATCTAAATAATTTTCAAAATTCCGACTTAATTTGAAATAGTTAATAACTAAGATCATGCTGTTGACATTAGACATTATTTGCTTTCTTCAAAATAAAGCCCGATAATTATTGTACACTTTTTCAGTTATCTATTATATTTATCATGAACAGAATAATAAATAATTATTTATTAAATAATTTTATGATTATTTTAATTTTATAATTCTAATTTTTAAAATTATAAAACTTTAAAATGATAAGATTTTAAAAGCTCTATCAATTATTATTTTTAATATTATTTATTTTTATTATTATATTTAATAATATTTTATTTTTTGTAAGACATATTTCGTACTGCATTATTTAATATTTTTTATCTTAATAAATTCTATTCTTAATCCCGCTACGAGCGATGGGGGAAATAAGAATTTACATACAAAAAAGTAAAAATAGATCATTATTGTCTGTCATTTCACGATCGCATTTAGTTGAAGCATTTGGTTAGTTCTTTCAGGTAATTGCAAGTGGTTTGACTTCAAAAAACTTCGAGAGATTGATCTGCAATATACATTGCAGATCAATTCAATAAATAAAGCAGATAGTCTTGCGGACCATAGTATTATTAATAATTATAATAATTGTTAGCTTTGCATTATTCACTTACATTTACATTGCACTAACTAATTATTGTTTCACATACCCAACAGTTATGAAGGAGATCATAAATCGTCGATTTCATGAAATCAAGTCTAAGTAATCGATTACATAATAATCGATTAATAGGACTTTATCTCAAGTTTATATTAGATTAGATAGTGAGAATAAAAAAATATATTTTCCGTTAGGTACACGAAAATTATAATTTTAATTATAATATTATAATTCATTTCTTGATCCTTGATATTGCATCTATATTGTATCCAAATAAGAATATTATTTGAATAAGAATTAATTCTTATAATTTTGAAATTGCTTTGATTAACAATTACAAATTGCTAATTTGATTTCCACTTTTATATTATTTATAAAAGGGCAAATAAAAGGCAAATTAATATTTTATCTTAATTCCATTTTATAAAATAAAAATGGTAAAACAAATAAAAAATTTAAAGAATTATAAAATAAAAAGAAATAAATTAAAATAAATAAATTAAAATTATAATAACTTTATTTTAAAAATAAAAGTCAATTCTTTCAGATTTATAACGTCGTATTTCAAGCATTTTTATTTTAACATAAAAATTAACATTTCAATTTTTAATGTTAAAATTTAAATTTGATTTTTATTCAAAAAGTTACCGTTTTTACAAAATAGTAATCTTTTTACAATAACGAAAATTAAATTTCATAAAAACTTAGCGTTTCTTCAATAAGTTTATTAAAAATAAATTTATTTTCTTCAATAAGTTAATACAACAAATTAAATTAGATAACTAAGTCTACGTATTTAATATAATTATAAAATAAACAATTATAAATCAAAATTTAATAATTAAATAAAAATAAATGAAAATAATAAATAATTGTTTTAAGATTTTATATAATTTATATTAATTAAAAACAAAAAATTGAAATTAAAAATAAATGTCAATTTTTATGAATTGAATAATAAATAACAGACGTTGTATCACAATCAGGATTAGCGAATTAACTTTTTAATATTTTAAAAATTTAACTTTTAAACTATTGTTAATTGGTTAACAATATTTTAACCATTGCTTAACGCTGAATAAAAAGAAGAAGGTGTAACTCATTAATAAATAAATTAAATAAGCTAACTGAGTCTACGTATTTTATATAATTATAAAATAAAAAATAATAATGCTAAATCAAAATTAAATAATTAAATAAAAGTCTAATGTAATAGCAAAAATTCATAACATTTTATGGATTGATAGTAAATAACAGAGCAATTTTAATTGCTCAAATGCATTAATGTATTTGTATTTTATAACGATAAAATTTAAAATTGAAATTTAAAATAAAAGTCAATTTTTATGAATTGATTAATAAATAACAGACGATGTATCCGAATAAGGATTAGAGAATTAACTTTTAGTAAAAATAAATTAATAAAAATAAATAAATAATAATGCTAAATCAAAATTTAATAATTAGATAATAAATAATTATAAATAATTGTTATAAGATTTTTTATAATTTATATCAAGTTTAAATTTAAAATAGAAATTTAAACTTTTTTATTAGTCAATTCATATGAATTGACTAATAGATAACAAACTATGTATCAGAATAAGGATTAGAGGTCATCAGGAGGAACTGCTATGTTATCATGTTTCGGCCCCTAACTCCTCTACCCGACATAGCAGCGAGGCCAAATACGTGTTACGGACGTATTTCCTCTGATTAAATTTGATTATATAGTATCTTATTCTAATACAAAGTATATTGTTTATTATCCATAAAAATTTTCCAATAATGATTTAAATTTATTTTTAATAATATTGTATTGATTTATACATTCAACGATTTTCTGTTTGATTGTATTTTTATAGTAACCTAGTTTAAAATATATATCCATTAAATTACTTAAATGATTTTGAAGAAAGCCAATATCATTACATATTATGCAATTCTTAAAATTTCATTATTTAATGTATTATATTTTATATTATATGGTATGCATGAATGTTAATGCAAAAATATGTTTCTTCTAAATTTTAATGTCTTCCATAAAAATTAAACGCTAATTATTTTAAATTTTAATATTATTGTGATGATTTATATATTTTACTATTTTCTGTTTGATGGTATTTTTTATAGTAACCCAATTTAAAATATGCATCTATTAAATTATTTAAATGATTTTGAAGAAAGCCAATATTGTTACAAATTGTTGCAATTCTTAAAATATTAAAATCAAAATTTTTGTATAGTGCATCAACGTCCAAAAATCTGTTTGCGGCCTGTATCTATTTCTAATCTTATTTTCCAGCCAACAATGAAAAAAAAACAATATTTTCGTCTGGCTCTTCTTAACACCCGTTCAATTCTTCACAACACTGACTTACTTCTTGATCTCTTAGCATAACAATCACTAGATATTTTATCTCACTGAATCCTGGCGAAATGATTCTGACGATTTTGCAATCCGTAATTTACGTTTCTTCGGATTTTCTCTTGTTGAGTCCTCTCGACCCATTGATTCAGCAAAATCAACTACTTCTAATCATGACAGAATCGTTGCCTTCGCTCGTATTCCTTCGTCTTTTGAAAAATCGATTTATCTTTTCCATGCACTACATTTGAATTGCTCCTTCGTAAATCCTCATTTCCTTTTCATATTTAACTTGTAGGTTAATCTACCTACATAAACCTGCTACGAACACTATTAACAGTCACCGCGAGTAGACGTTGTGAGTAGATCATATTTGAAATTTCGTTGCTTAATTTGCTACCACGTTGTAGAATACATTCTAACTGTTGACATTACCATTGGTAATTGGAAAATTCGCTTGGATACTGTAAACTTATGAGGACGTACTAGATATTTATATAATACGCCATAGCATGAAGGTAATAGGTGCGAAATAACATTCTTAATAGTGTGAAGTTTCCTCTTAGCTTCGGCACATCTCCGATCAGTGTCAACTCTAGTTCTCGAGATTAGATCCGAAATTATTTCCAAATCCCGAACACTCATAACTGTTTCGAAATAAATAAATATTTAGTTAATAAGTTAACAATTATATTAAAATATAATTGGTAATATGAATTGATAAAAATATGAATTCATATTTTGCAAATTTAATTGAAATTTTTATAATTTCAAAAAATGATTTCAGAATTGTGATTTAAATTAAATTTGCAAAGTATTAAATGAAAGTATTTCATTGAATCTAGCAGTCAAGCAGGTTAGTTGAGTGATCGTCAGGTATTTTTATGTATTTTATTAATGTATTTGCATTGATAAAAATTATCCATTATAAATTATTTTATAATCAAATTTCTTATAAATAGCATATAGTCACTATTTACTTTAGTTTATTTAGTTTTTATTGGCAGTTTATTGCTAAGGAAAAAATTTGTAAAGTATATTTTGTTTATATGCAATTAATAATAAAATATTACTTAAAAGTAATATAATTATAGATTATTTTTAAATTAAATAAATTTTAATTTTAAATTTAATAAATTTTAAATTTCTTATTTTTAAATTTAATTTCTTAGATTTGTTTCTTCCGAAAAAATCCGTGTCGTAAGCTTTACGTGTTGGTAAAGCTTACGACGCTATCTTTTCAGATTAATCATGCACTATAACTTATCATGTCTATAGTTTAAAGTATATGACAAATAATAAATTGATGAATATTTAAAAAATAATAATTAAATCTATTTTTTTATATTTGTATTGAAATATAGCTTTACAAATTTTATTAATAACTTTAAATTTCTATTTTGCAATTTTATCCGTTTTACGATAGACAGATTTAGTATATAAATTGGATAGTGAATTAAACTTATATAAATACTTAAATATAATGTATTATTAACTTTTGATTGCTTTTTTTAAATTTTTAAATTAAATAAATTCAAATTTTAAATTTAATAAATTTTATTTTTTTTTGTTTAAAAATAAATATGTATGTAACAAATTAGAGTAAGTATAATGAATGATCAGATTCTAAATTCTCACCGATCGGCAAGGATTTTGTAAGCTCCGGCTTATTACTGTACTTTTTAGAGTTATTTCTTTGTGATCGCTGATATTCTTCGCTATCATGTTCATGCGATCCATGAGCGTTGCTGTGACGATTATCTTCCGATTCGGTTGATGTATTCGCGGCCGAGGTGGTGGCGGTTGTAATGAATTCGTTAATTCTTCGAACCATGTTTGAGCAACTCTTCAAAATTGATGCGATATTACTACTTTTATTCGTAATTAAGTGATTGGTGGTATTTGTTGTCACTATCATTTGTACTGCCGCTGGTGCGTCGTCATGTTGATCATGCTCAACACCTTGAACATCAACAACATTGTCGGGTAGTATAAGATCATCACATATGTTGAGTAACTGATGAATGATCTGGTTGAGATGATCATTACAATTGTCGGGTGTATGATCGGCAACACTAGATTGGCTGCAATTCATCGTGGAAATTCCGGTTTTACCATTGTCAATCATAGTTTCTTCTTGGTTACTACTCGATGATACAAAGAAAGGCGCAGCAGATTCGTCGGCACCGGGTTCGTTGATAGAACCAGAAGCAAATTTTGCAAATTCATTCGATGGATTGCAATCAAGACCATATTTAGGATCATATGATGTAAATGACATCATTGGTATTGTTGAATTGCTGTTAAATATAAATGATGACGATTCAAACTCCAATCCCTGTTGATATGATCCTTTTAATTTTATCGTCAAGTTATCATTATCCTTGATTGGACAACAAATTAGATTATTGTATTCGTTCATTTGATTATTATTTATTTGCATATCATTACTAGCTAAGGGATGCATTGAACTCTGATGCAGCTCACCAAGTTGTTGGATCTTATTTATTTGATCGGTAACTTGTCCTGTCGGTGAATTAGCAGACATCAATAGATGACTTTCAGCATCAGTTGTAGTTGCACAATAAGTAAATATCATTTCTTTTTCGAAATCTGTTTGACCGTAGTCCGACGATTGCTTTCTAACTTTGGTAAGAGATTTGGCTACATCAGTATCGTCATTATCGTCTACATTTAGCTGGGAATGATGATGCTGAAAAACATCATTAGTAGCA
>WNNJ02001101.1:0-35075 GCA_012934845.2 Pomphorhynchus laevis | reverse complement strand
CATATTCGACTCCCGCCAGACGAGCTGAAATCTAGATACCTTGCACATGTACAATTCCTACGATGCTGTGACGAGAGAAACGTTATTCCCAAGTCTCTCCGAATTATCAAGCCCCTGAGTGTCAATCTTTTCGCAATCGATGACGTGAGGGCTCGCGTTACATTTCAAGCTTGGAGGCGTGCCCAAAACGAGTGCAGTCAAAAGCTCGTCAAAATATTGCTACGTTTTTATTCCTACCTGTACAATACAACAAGGGGATCAATCAACAATGTAATTTACCAAGAATGCATTCAACGTAAGTTCAAGAAACTTCGTTTATTACACGTACCAATTACATTCGATGAACTTTGCAATATTGAATTCTATCCAAACCGAAAGTGCCGACCAAGATCAAGCAGATCATTCCAACAACCAGAAATTTACGAATCGAGTGTACACAACCGAGTCCCGATGCCCCAAAATTCGACCAATCAAAATGAATGTGAGAACGCCAGGGAATGTGCAGTAGGCTATTCGAGAATTGGTGTGGTGGAACATTCTGAAGGTATTAGTCTATCGGATTCGGAAAAGGTCGTCTTATCATTGGGACTTAATTTCGCGATAAGTATGCCCAAATATGATCGACTAGCTTTGGGAAGAGCTTTAAGGGATCTTGCTATTAATACATATGCAAATGAAACTGATAACGCAGTAAGAACTAACAATATTAATGTTATGGGGAAACAATTATTCGATAAATTTATTTGCGCAGACCCTCAAAAACACACTACCAATATTTCACAATCTATGTTGAAAACAATTAACAACCTATCAAAACGGCGGGATATTATAATTAAAAAAGCAGATAAAGGACCTCAGCCAGTAGTGTGGAGTAGTGTTGAGTATATTGCGGAGGCTGAAAGGCAATTATCCGAAAGTACGTATCAAGCAGTAACTCAAGATTATCTTCAAGTTACATGCCAAAATCTAGCTGATCATGTACATCATTTTGTAAGTAGACAAACAATTTCTCTGTCCGATGCAAATGAGCTGATAAATGAACGTGCGCGGTTTGGTATATTCTACATGTTGCCAAAAGTACACAAACCCATTCGCCCATACGTTGGAAGACCGATAATTAGCTGCAATGGTACACCGAGTGAAAAGTTATCGAGGTATGTACATACTCAGCTGAAACCATACCTTCAAAACGTGCCGGCTCACATTAACAGTACGTTAGAGTTCATAAGAAAGTTTGAGCATGAGAAGGGATCATGGCCTCATGATGCGATTCTTGTAACTGCAGATGTGAGCAGTCTCTATACAAATATACCTCAAACGCAAGCTTTGGATTCTATTTCTAACTTGCTTAAAGACTCCGGCGTATCAGATAGCCAACGCAAATTTATAGTTGAATCGACAAAAGTTGTTCTCAACTCTAATGTATTCGAGTTTAATGGCCAGTATTATATACAAAAACATGGAACGGCAATGGGAACACCTTTAGCTCCTGCTTTGGCAATTATATATATGGGTGCAATAGAGAAATTATGGATAGAAAAGTCAGACATCAAGCCGTTATTCTATTGTCGATATATTGATGACGTTTTCTTTGTGTGGCCGGACAATGATCAAAGCCTTGAAAAATTTCTTAACTTGTTTGAGGAATGTAGCCCGCTTAAACTTACATGCCAATTCGGACAGCGGGTCAATTTTCTGGATTTAACATTATATAAACAACAAGGTGTTTATAAATCAAAATATTTTCGCAAACCAGAATCTCCGCCAATGCATATGCACGCCGTCAGCTGTCATCCACCGTCAATGAAAAGAAATCTGGTATACAATGAGGCCCTTCGCATTCGGCGGGCATGCACCGATTATTCCCAATTTGAGGAAAGTATTCAGAATATGATACACGATTTTTGTAAACGCGGCTATAAGCGTGAATTTATTGTACGACAAGTGAGACATGTGAGACGGATTTCACGCTCTGCGAGCTTATTACAAGAAAGGCGTGAAGAAGTTAAGAATAGAATCATTGTGGAATATAACGCACAATTAGTGTCGTTAAGAAGAGAAATTAACAGAATAGTGAGAAATACTAATGGTGCTAAGAAGGCTATTGTCTGCTTTAGAATAACAAGAAAAGTGGCGCACACGTTAGTATGCTCAAAGATAAAGGCTGTTGAGGAGCAATTGAACAGAATAGAAAATGTTAGCAGAGCATGTATGGATAGAAGATGTAAAACTTGTAAATTAATGGCAGAAGCCACATTTGTTGAGAGTAGCATAACTGGGGCAAGACTTCGCATACATGGTATGTTCAATTGTAAGTCTTTGGGCATTATTTATGTTGGCACGTGTAGAATTTGTAAAATCCAATATGTTGGGCAAACGTCAATGTCACTTTCACGTCGTTTAAATTCAAGAAGAACGCATTTTCGCACGGCTAATATAACGGACGGGGCTGTTGCACATTACATATTGCACGGAGAAATCGATTGCATGGATTACTGTGTGTTTACTCAGGAGGCAGATACAGTAAAAAGGGTTGAAGCAGAAACGCGCCTCATGGGATTGCTTTATAGTGATGCCCCCCATGGATGTAACGACGAAAACACCTTCACTTGGAAGGATATAACATGAACGGTTGCATGCGTTTTGTGTTTTTGTTCTTTTTGCTTTATGTTACCTATTGTATATGTGCTACTGTATTCTAGATTTGAGAAAGGCCGACTGAGGCCGAAACGTTAAAAAATCAGCTATTCGTCAATTTTTCCTGGTAAAACGCTTCTGTTCAGAATATATGGCACTGTACACTACAATCAGCGTAGGTGGACCTCATCAGCAGTGAGCCTACGCCTACCTTTCGTGTTTCGGTCCTTTAATGATCTGCTGAAATTTTCCTCTGCTGCCTTTCTGTAAAAACAAACGATACAGTTTGTAAGAAAAACATTTCCACTTGTGCAAACTGTACGTTGTTTCCGTCTTTTGTAACAAAAAGACGGAGATAGCACTACAGTTGCCGGAAACAACCGACAATCTGTCTATGAAGCCGACCAAATAATGATACTCGCTCGTGTATGCAATTATTCATTCTATTTACCTGGCAGATTCCGGTTTCCTGTCAAGAAAATTCAAATGTGCTAAATTTTAATTTAGTACACGTCTTAATTCAAACGAATTAAGACGTGTGCTAAAATTATCAAGCACGGACGCGGACAAATGGGAGGCGGTTAATCGGACCAGATAGGACTTCGAAACTCGAGGATATTCGAAACTTCAAATAAAGAGAGAATTTAAAAAAAGTGCGCAATATACCAAGGTCGGAACTGTATAGTCAGTTGAAATCTAAGCAAGAAGAGAAAACAATATGTGTCTTGCCTTATCACCCAGCACTGCAAAGTATGAACAGAGATATGATAGCGGCGTATAAGAGAACAGGAATCACGGTTAAGCCTCCAGTAGTATATTTCCTAGCGCTAAATTCCACAAGAAACTGCCTGGTATCGGCGACAATGAGATCAAATGCCACAATACCTCCAAATGGGGGAACAATAGTGCGGGCCATGAAAACGGCCACGATGCAAGACCTGCGATATGATCCAACCATCGACGACAATCAAAAGCACTTTTACCGAAATACGATATCGCTTAAAATCGGAGACCAATTACACAACTAAACATGATCTTAAAACAAAGAAATGTTTTATCGAAGAAAACATTTCAATATTAAATCAAAAACTATTAGAAAAAGAAGATTTTTGGATTAAAACGCTTAATTCCATGTACCCAATGGGATTGAATGGTACAAGGAACTGGCAGAAGTAGTATAATACATAATAAACAACTATATTATAATAATCCGGTTAAACGCAAACCAAGAAGTCATGGTGATAAAAGGAATATGAAAAATAGAGTTAAAAATATTAAAAAATATATGTATATAAATGAACAATTAGAAATATCAAAACAACTTTTAAAAGATAATAAGCTGAAAGATCTTTATGTAAATAAAAGAAGTTTTTCTAAAAATATCATTTGTTCAATAAATCAAAGATTAATGAAAGTATATGATAGGTAAAGTTGTATAATAGACATTTATTGTTATTAAAAATACTATAGTCGGACAATAAATGTTAAAAATAAAAAATATACACTGACCATAAAATTCATTAATAAATTAATAGATAACATAAATATAGCGGGACTTTTAAATAATTCTAAAAGTAAAAAAATAATAGGGTCAGATTTAAGTAAATATATTCCTAAAATAAGGTATAAACTCCTACCACCATTAGGACGAAAAATTTGTAATTATAATAAAGAATTGAAATCAATATGTAACGATAATATTAGAAACATAATAGAAACAGAATGCAATTGTAAAAGTCTTAGTTTTGATAAAATAAATGAACATATATCTACCCATAATCTAGAATTAATTGAAAATTGTGAAATGGCTGCTATCAAAAGGGTATAAATATAGATTAAATAATAACAACGACAAAAATAAAATTTACAATTCGTTATATAATAACTTAAATGATTACTTTAGTAAGCTGATTAATAGTGAAAATTCGAATATATATAAGATAAAAATTTGAAAAGATTATATATTTGATAAAATTAAAAATAAAATGAAAATAACACACAAGTATAAAAGGAAAGATAAAATTAATAAAGATGTGTATAAAGAACTTACTAAATTAAAGGATAACTATATAATAACAACTATTGATAAAGCTAGTAATAACTTTGTCTTTATATGCAAAAAGCTTTATTATGATATACTAATGAAAGAGGTTAATTCTAATGATTTAAATGTAAATCCAACATATGAACGTAGTGAGTTGAGTTTAGAAACAATTATTACAAGTCACTGTTCTATAATGGATAAAAAGGGTATAAAGGTTGAATTAGATAATAAAACTATACCTAAAATGCTAAAATGACGTTTATTTTAAAATTTAAATAAATTAGATAATTGAAATTAAATAATTAAAATTGTGATATACTGATGAAAGAAGTTAATGATTCAAGTAAATATAGATATATGGATAAAATTGAATTATTAGAATCCTTTATTCGGAAAAAGATATACATATATATGTTATAATAATTATAACGCCTATCTAACAAAAATTAAACCATCAAGTAAATATGAATACATAGATAAAATTAAATTAATAGAATCCTTAAATATTTTGATAAATCAAAATATTTTAACGTAGGGACATCTATATTTAGACAAGTAAAAGGTGTTCCAATGGGTGGTAATAGTAGCCCAATTATAGCTGACTTGTTTTTAAGCTTTATAGAATATGAATTTGTTCATAACTGTGTAAAAACTAAATCTAAACAATATAAATATATGAAATACATGTTTCGATACATTGATGATATATGTGTATTTAATTCTAATAATTTTTATTCAATTAGTGAACAAATTTATCCGGAAAGCCTTATTCTCAACAAAACCAATATTGATGATACAGAAGGTGTATATCTAGACATGAACATAAAATTAACATTAACTAAAACTACTATATTCAACACAAAAATACAAAAAATAAATTTAAACTCTTAAGCGCCAAATTTTTATGGATGGATAATAAATAATATACTTTGTATTAGAATAAGATACTAGATAGTTTTATCAGAGGAAATACATCATTATCATGTAAGATGAGGATGTCATCGGCGTATTGTATGACGTTAAAGGAAAAAGGTTTGATAAACGGAGAGAGATCGCCAAGCGAAAGAGAGAAAAGCAGTAGAACTAGGACTGAACCTTGTGTGATCCCGCAAAAGATAGGGATGGGAGGGGAGGATGATGAATTAACACAGACGCGAAATGAACGGTCGGATAGATATGAGGCAAACCATGCTACGGGGATAGAAGAAAAGCCGTAATCATAACGAAGGCGATAAAGGAGGACGGAGTGGTCGACAATGTCGAATGCGGAGGAGAGGTCGAGGGAGATGAGAACACTATATAGAGCCTTGTCTCGAGAAATGAGTAAGTCGTTGTAAACTTTCATGCAGGCGATTTCTGTGGAGTGATTAGAGGGGAACGCGGATTGGAAAGTGGGTATAGATTGGATGACGAGAGATAAACGTCGATCTGTATTAAGATGAGGCGTTCTAAGAGCTTAGAATGAGGCGACGGTGTAGGTGAAGCTTGAAGTGCAAGTGAAGATCGGGAATGGATGTGAGTTCAGAGTCGAAAAGAAAGGCGAGATCGTGAGGAGAGGAATATGTTATTGTTGGATAGGATAGAGACGATTTTAGTAAGGCAGAGCGGAGAAGGGAGAGGTCAAGATTTCTCCAACAGCGACGTAGTATTGTAGGTGTGTCAGGAGGGGTGTCGTTGTGAGCGAGATCAAGAATGACGAAAAAGTGATCGGATAGACCAGGATCGAAAATGAACAGTGAGGTGTAGGCAGCAAAATGATCGGGGACAGCAATGATGTCGAGTGCCCTACCAAGGATATGTGTGGGGGCAGTAAAGATGGGTTTGTAGTTATAGTTGGATAGAATGTGGATGAACTAGATTGACTCTGTGGACGAGGGGCGGTCGAGGCGAATGTTGAAGTCGCCAAGAACGATTGAAGGGATTGAAGACAAAGAACAGTGGGACAGAAGGTCAGCGAGTTTGGTAAAAAAAGGATGTAGGAGCTGATGAACCAGGGCGGTATACAATGGCGAAATCTGGAGTGATCGGGTTAGAAGAACGACAAGTGAGCAGTTCAAAAAAGCAAGGACTTAAAGTGGAAGTGATTTTGCGAAGAGACGCGTGGTGACTGGCGAATGCGACAATGCCGCCATGATTAGAGAATTTAATATTTTGTGATAAAAGGGGATATCGATGAGCATATGGATTTAAGTATGTGTGTAGGCAGGGGATCGGCAGGTGAGTGTTTACTTGGCAAGGACATAATAACAGATGAGACTTCGGAAAATGAAACAGGAAGAAGATGAAAGAGTTCCGGAAGGATGAGGCTAGGCGGGCAGAGTGGGATAGGATGTAGGGCGGGGTTCGAGAGCGCAACGTGGATACTTTGGTCTTGAGAAATGACGGATAATCATGGGGATTGATGTTGCACGGTGAAGAGGAGCGAGCAAGAATTGAGTTAAAAGTATTCTATAGAGTCTTAGTGTTGAATGAAGTGATGATTTTATGCTGCCAAAAAGAGTTGCATTTGGTACGTAGTAGTTGGAGATGAGACCGCCGATGAGCAAGATAGGTATCACGGAAAGACTGAGTTATCGAGCAGAAATCACGCCTGAAAGAGTGGTGATATACTCGAAAAGCATGAAAGAGTCGACGCTTTGAGTGTAGGCACTGGATGTCAAACCACCGGGCACGGTGCAAGCGACGGTGTAGGTGAGGCTTGAAGGGCAAGAGAAGATCGAGAATGAATGTGAGTTCAGAGTCGAAAAGAAAAGCGAGATCGTGAGTAGAGGAATATCTTATTGTTGATAGGATAGAGACGATTTTAGTAAGGCAGAGCGGAGAAGGGAGAGGTCAAGATTTCTCCAACAGCGACGTAGTATTGTAGGTGTGTGCGGAGGGGTGTGGTTGTGAGCGAGATTAAGGGTGACGAGAAAGTGATCGGATATACCAGGATCAAAAATGGACAGTGAGGTGTAGGCAGCAAAATGATCGAGGACAGCGATGATGTCGAGTGCCCCACCAATGATATGTGTTGGGGCAGTGGAGATGGGTTTGTAGTTATAGTTGGATAGAATGTGGATGAACTGGATTTACTCTGTGGAAGAGAGGCGGTCGAGGCGGATGTTGAAGTCGCCGAGAACGATTGAAGGGATTGAGGACAAAGAACAGTGGGACAGAAGGTCAGCGAGTTCGGAAAAAATAAGGATGTGGGTGCTGATGAACCAGGATGGTATAGAATTGCGAGATCTAGAGTGATCGGGTTAGAAGAACGACAAGTGAGCAGTTCAAAAAAGCAACGACTGAAAGTGGAAGTGATTTTGCGAAGAGACGCGGCGTGACTGGCGAATGCGACAATGCCGCCATGATTAGAGAATTTAATATTTTGTGAGAAAATGACATAACGACGAGCAAATGGATTTAAGAATGTGTGAAGGCAGGGGATCGACAGGTGAGTTTTTGCTTGGCAAATACATGATAACAAATGAGACTTCGGAAGGTGAAACAGGGAGAAATTGAAAGAGTTCAGGAAAGATGAGGCTAGGCGGGCAGAGTGGGATAGGATGGATACCTGGGTGTGAGAGAGCAACGTGGATACTTTGATCTTGAGAAATGACGAATAATCATGGGGATTGATGTTGCACGGCGAAGAGGAGCGAGCAAGGATTGAGTTAAAAGTATGCCATAGAGTCTTAGAGTTGAATGAAGTGATGATTGTATGCTGCCAGAAAGAGTTGCATTTGCTGAGTAGTAGGTTGAGATGAGAACGGCGATGAACGCTTTTTGAGTAGTTATTGGATGTCAAACCATGGGGCACGGTGCAAGCGACGGTGAGAGTGAGGCTTGAAGGTCAAGAGAAGATCGAGAATGGATGTGAGTTCAGAGTCGAAAAGAAATGCGAGATCGTGAGGAGAGGAATATGTTATTGTTGGAAAAGAAAGAGACGATTTGAACAAGGTAGAGCGGATAAAGGAGAGGTCAAGATTTCTCCATGAGCGACGTAGGATTGTAGATGTGTGAGGAGGGGTGTGGTTGTGAGTGAGATCAAGGGTGACGAGAAAGTGATCGGATAGACCAGGATCGAAAATGTACAGTGAGGTGAGGCAGCAAAATGATCGAGGACAGCGATGATGTTGATTGCCCCACCAAGGATATGTGTGGGGGCAGTGGAGATGGGTTTGTTGTTATAGTTAGATAGAATGTTGATGAATTGGATGGATTTAGTGGAAGAGGGGCGGTCGAGGCGGATGTTGAAGTCGCCAAGAACGATTAAAGGGATTAAGGACAAAGAACAGTGGGACAGAAGGTCAGCGAGTTCGGAAACAATAAGGATGTAGGAGCTGATGACCTAGGCGATATACAATGGCGAGATCTAGATTGATTGGGTTAGAAGAACGACATGTGAGCAGTTCAAAAAAGCAAGGACTGAGAGGGGAAGTGATTTTGCGAATAGACCCGGGGTGACGTGCGAACACGTCAACGCCGCCATGATTAGAGAATTTAGAATGGCATTTTTTGAGGTGGCGAGCGGATTCGACTACTGAGCAACCGGCAGAGAGCAAACGGCGTGTGGAGAGGTCGTCAGAATCGGATTGCCATTATTAGGTGATGCAGAAGAGATCGATGGATTGCTTTGTGAATAGGTTGAGGAGGCTGAGACAGAAACCGTGTGTGGTGTTGATAGGGGCTAGTGGAAAAGACACATAGGGGAGATGGAGCGCCATCGAATTTTTGGGTGGGTGGGGACAACTTGAAAATTTCTGTCGACGTTACGGATGTCGAGTGATGTTTCGTCGTTTTTCGATCCGGGCAGATGAGATTTGAGCGATTTTGGAGAGCGTGCGATCGGGGAAAATGCGAGTGGCTGAAGAGGACATGAGTTTGAATCGTTAGTAGAGGACAGAAGATGCGTGAGAGCAATGCTTGAAAACAATTTTTAGAAGATTGGGCTGGAAAGGATTCGATTGAGGAGATTTATTTAGGCGGATGAATGCGACAGGAGAGATGTTGCTGAAAAAGGATGGTTTATCTGCAGGAACAAGAGACGAGATGATGGATCTGAATGCGGAAACATCGTGGTCGAGACGTGCTTGTGGAGGTAAAGAGGTGGAAGGAGTAATATTAGTGACGATGACGCAACGATCGCGAGAACGAAAGCGTTTCTGTAAAGGAGGACGAGTAACGTGAGTTGATGAGATCACGATAGGAGAGCTGGGTGTTGAGGATATCAAGGGAGTAGGTTTAACTGCGGTGGACGAAGAGGATTTGGATAATATAGAGAGTGATGTGCGATGTGAGGAAAGGTTATGAGTCGAAGGATTGTGTATGTTGGTGGAAGGTATTTTGATTGAGGGATGTAGGTTATTGAGAAACAAGACAGCAGGGAAGATACGGGGGGGTGTCGGGAAGTGAAGATATGGGATTAGAAGTGCATGTGATGACAGGATCAGTGGGTTGACAAAGGATATAAGAAACGACTTGTGTAGTTTACGTGGACGTGTTGGATGTTGATATGTGCTTATTGGACTCTTTGCTTACTACTCGGAATGGATACCAGAATTTTCACAAAAGATTGAATTCTTGAGAAGCGCTTCATTCCCTATGAATGCTGAATCAAAACTGTCATTTGAAAAGCTTAAAACAGATATTGCGAGTGCTTCTTTATACCACATCGATAACGCTCAAGCGCTAACAGTCGAGACAGACGCTTCTGAAACGTGCATTGCGGCTACACTGAACGGAGACGGTCGTCCGATTGCGTTTTCTCCAAGAAAACTTTCTCTAAGCGAGCAGAGATGGGCAGCAATCGAGAAAGAGGCCTTAGCCATAGTGGAATCCCTTATTAAGTGGCGACATTTTCTTATCGGAAGGCATTTTAAAATCATCACAGACCAAAGATCAGTTAGTTTTATATTCAATCAACTAAACGGAAGCAAGATAAAAAACGACAAAATACAACGTTGGAAAGCAGAATTGGCCAATTACGATTTTGAAATATTCTACCGCCCAGGACCTTTGAATGGACCAGCAGATTCCTTATCTAGAATATGTGCTACTTCCAATTTCGATAGAGGATTACGAGAACTTCACGAATCATTATGTCACCCCGGTGTACGACGGTTAACTCATTATGTCAGATCACGGAATCTTCCATTCTCAGTAAATGATGTGAAAAATATTTGTGAACTTTGTGAAGCTTGTAAATTTTCTAAGCCTCGATTTTCAAATACCTGTACGGCTCATGTAATTAAAGCTACCCGCCCTTTTGAGCGATTATGCATAGATTTCAAAGGACCATTACCGAGTAATTCAAGATCCCGTTTCCTCCTTGTTGTGATTGATGAGTATAGTCGATTTCCTTTTGCCTACGCGTGCCCCGATATGTCTGCTAAAACTGTGTGTCATTGTTTGGACGAAATATTTGCTATTTTTGGTTGTCCAGAATATATTCATTCGGATAGAGGTACGTCGTTTCTGTCATCGGATGTCAGACAATTTCTCAGTGAGAAAGGAATCGCTAGCAGTTCCACAACACCGTACAACCCAAGAGGTAACGGGCAATGCGAACGATACAATTCAACAATTTGGACAGCTATAACTACCACGTTACGAAGTGAACGAATGTCTATTCATCAGTGGCAAATAATATTACCAAGAGCACTCAATAGCATAAGGAGTCTTTTATGTACTTCAACCAACTACACACCTCACGAACGGATATTTTCTTACCCCAGAAAGAGTAATGAAGGCAAGACGTTTCCAAAATGGATGACCGATGGTGCATCTGTACTTGTCCGGAATCATAGACGTGAATCGAAATATGAACCAATAGGTTGTCCAGCTAAACTTGTGACTGCTAACAACAAATACGCTATCATCGAATATCCTAATCAACGACAAGGTGCGGTTTCTTTAAGGGACGTGGCTCCCGGTTTTGATATCGGACAACGGTTGTCAGGTGGAGATAGCTGCCAAAATCTAATGATAGAAGATCATGAATGTACGAACGATACATCACAACTTACAACTACTACTAAAGATGATATTGAAAACAGCTATAACCCTTATTCCAGCTACAGCGACGATAAAACTGTGAGTACGGACGACGATACTTTAAACGATACTTTCAAAATATCCGACGAGAAAGGAAATGAAATTCTGCAGAGCAACGAAAGACCCGTGCGAAATAAAGCTACTCCCGCGTATCTACGAGATTATGTTTGGCAGTGGAGAATGTCGTGAATTAACTAACTTGTGTTTTAATGTTATTTGTTTTGTAGATGTTTTCAATAAAGCTACTTTAGCCTCACTTTGGATCTTAACACTGTTCAAGCTCTTTTTGTTGTCGAAAGTATAATAATATTTGCATGATGTATATGTTATGGTCACATGTAATGCTGGAGAAATCGACAAGGAGAAGGGAGAAAATAATTGATTCGAGCACAGAATTTTGAGGAACGTCACAGGATAAATATAGAAGTAAAGAAAGAAGCATTGGAATAAGCACGGAAAGATCGTTCAAAGATATAATAGTATAACTAGGATACAGTAGCAGAAGAAAATCCATAAATGTTGTGAAGGCGATGATGTGGCGAGGATGAAATGGTCAACAATGTTAAGCGCAGATGAAAGGTCGAGGAAAATTACGCCACTGTAGAGTTTCTTATCACGAGCAAGAAGTAAGTAAGAAAAAACTTTGTTGTAGGGCAACTCATTAGAATGGTGAGATCGGAGAGCATATTGAAAAGGATAATAGAGTTCGAAGAGATATAAATCTTAGCTTGGTTCATCACAATACGTTAGAAGTTTAGAGACAGTTGGAATAACTGTCTCTAAGCGGACTTTAAAGCAGGATGAAAATAGCCAAACAAATGGAAGATTGTCTCTATAGCGGACTTTAAAGCAGGATGAAAATAGCCAAACAAATGGAAGAGTTAAACATTGAGGTTAGGAAAAATTTGTGTTATGGTAATGTTGGCTAGTTATATTTTACCTTCGTCGTATAAGCTTTAGTCATTTCATTAGCCATCGATTATAAGTAATTCTTCAATTGATAAATTGTTTTTCTCCGCGTAGTGTAACTTCAGGGATTCCTCATGGGACTAGGCTTGACCCATTACTTTTTAACATTTTCATCAACTCTCTGCTGAGTGTTTTTTGTCCTGGACAAAATCTTCAAGCCATATGCGTTTTCCGCTCATCCGAACAATGTCGATGCACCCTTGGTTTGGGGTCATTGGAAGTGCCGATTTAATAAGTATATGGATTCAATTAAAGATCTGGAAGATGGTGATCGTATAGAAGTGTTAATTAATATAGTCTCACTTACAGTATATAATTACATCAGCGAATGCGATTCCTTCGACGAAGCGATAAAAAGGCTCGATCAACTATACGTTAAACCTCGCAATGAACTTTTCGCGCGTTACAAACTGAGCACACATAGACAAAGCGCTGACTAAACAATCGATCAATTTCTAGAAACGCTAGAGACCTTGAGTAAGGATTGTACTTTCATGGCAGTGTCGGCAGCAGATCACAAGAACATCATTATGCGCGACGCATTTGTGTCCGGAATTCGATCGTCTTTTATCAGACAGCGCCTACTAGAATGTAACGACCTTACTATGGATGTTGCATACACTAAAGCACGAGAACTCGAAATGGCAGAGTTTCAGTCTGCAAGCTACGGAGTAACTCGATCAACAAATGCTCAGGTCCATTCAGCGACATCAGATCACGGAAACACCAATGACGAGCATCAAGATCAATCGAGCGACGTCGACACTCCCACGCTAGCTGTTACTACAAGAACGTGTTTCTTCTGTGGACAAACATGGTATCCAAGATCGCGATGCGGAGCTCGTAATAGTTCTTGCCGGCACTGTGACAAGATTGGACATTTTGCAACTGTGTGCAAGTCGCGATTACAATAAAAAAAGGAGATTGAATGCACTAGATACCGAAATCAGGCAACTCGTTTAACTTTAATATTATCGACAACAGGTGATCGATGCTGCTTGAAAAAGGCTGAGATACACATTCGAATTAACGATTCCTTAATTTTGGCTTTATTCGATACAGGTAGTTCGGATAATTTCATAGATTTGGAAGTGGTTGTCCAGTTGGGACTGAGAGCATATCCGTGTAACGAAAAGGTATCGATGGCCTCGAAAGCTCAAACGGCGGTAGCACTCAACTCGTGTCAGGCAGACATATACGTACAGTGAGCAAAGCATAGAAACGTTCGATTCTTATGCTTACCGAATCTGAGCTACCAAATAATTTTGGAGCATCCGTTTATGCGCAGCTATGAATCCGTAACAATGCAATCCCATGGGAGAAGGGATCCATGTATATCCAACGGTCTCCAGCTCAATAATAAATAATTTGCTTCCATGTGTATATCTCGATCGAAACATAATCAATATAGAGTTTACCACCTTGATGGTGTAGCCATATCGATAACTGACTCATTTAAGGATCTTGGTGTTTGGGTACGACAAGATTTAAGCACTCGCATGGATACCGACTTCGTGTGCTCACAGGTCAGACGAGTCGTTGGTCTTCTCTGCCGGTCGCTTTTAAACGTTGATATTTCTTGTTTTAAGACCATTTATAACGCCTTTATTCTAAGTAAACTTTTATATGCTTCACCATGCCGTTACCCTATTACTAAAGAAGAATGTAATCGACTAGAAAATGTTTATCTCTCCGCCACGAGATTAGTCCGTACTGCCAGACATTTGGAATATAGGGATACACTTAGGTATCTAAACATACATAGTCTCAGTTTCATGCGAATTCGTGCTGATGTGTGCCTTGTATGGCATATTTTACATACTAAGGATCATCCATTGAGTCACTTGTTGAGATTGCGAGATCAGCTCTCACTACGCGGAAATTCCTTAATGCTTGGAACACTACGCCTATTCCACATCCGTATCTCACTTTTTGAACAAAGAGTTGTATCGGTATGGAATCAACTTTCCGATACGGCTGTTACCTCTCGTAATATTCATGCGTTCAAGCTGGATTTGGATAACGATTTAGCCAAGATAGTCGATTGAGATCTGTGAAGTTTTACTTTGATTTCCTGTGATACAACTTGTAAAGAGTCTTTGACTCACTGTGTTGTCTATATAATAATATTTAAAATTTAATAATGATGATCCAAAATAATCAGTTTGAAATTTGAAATGTTAAGTTAAAGTTAACAACCAAATTATAATTTTTAAAATATTGGAACAATTCGTATAAGCATGCTCAATCAATTATCTGAATACACAAATTTGACTTATCCAAAAAATGTGTCCAGGTAAAAAATTAAATTTAACAATAAATAGCTAAATTTGAATTTTCACCCGAACCGAGGATAAAAACTAGGTAATAAGCCATATACGATCTTGATGCAAACACCTGATAATTTAAAAGTTAATACACACAACATTTTATAATTTCGTTATAATTTTTTTCAAATCATAGATTTGATAACGAACGTAGTGTCGTCTAATTTTTTTATAATTAATTAACCTAATTCTCCAATTTTATATTTTATAATTTAAGAATGAAGAAATCAAATCAGCTAACTGAGTCTACGTATTTAATATAATTATAAACTAAACAAAACATAATAATAATAACTTAAATGATTACTTAGTAAGCTGATTAATAGTGAAAGCTCGAATATATCTAAGATAAAAATTTGGAAAGATTATATATTTGATAAAATTAAAAATAAAATGAAAATAACAAACAATTATAAAAGGAAAGATAAAATTAATAAAGATATGTATAAAGAACTTACTAAATTAAAGATAACTATATAATAACAACTATTGATAAAGCTAGTAATAACTTTGTCTTCATATGCAAAAAGCTTTATTATGATATACTAATGAAAGAGGTTAATTCTAATGATTTTAATGTAAATCCAGCATATGAACGTAGTGAGTTGAGTTTAGAATCAATTATTACAAGTCACTGTTCTATAATGGATAAAAAGGGTATAAAGGTTGAATTAGATAATAAAACTATACCTATATTATATTGGAATCCAAAATTACATAAAAATCCAATAAAACCTAGGTTCATATGTAGTGCGTTTAAATGTACATTAAAACCACTTTCTGTTTATATGAATAAAATGCTTAAAGTAATTAAAGCACATTTTAAAAAATATTGCAAGGTAATCGAAATTAATACTGGTATAAAACACTATTTCAGTATTAATTCTACAAAAGAATTTTTAGAACACAAAAGGAATAAATTTTCAAAATATAAATACATACGATTTTAGTACGCTTTATACAAATCTAGATTTAGTAGATATTAAAGAAGCGTTAGTAAAATTAATTAATCTTATATTCGGAAAAAGATATACATATATATGTTATAATAATTATAACGCCTATCTAACAAAATTAAACCATCAAATAAATATAAATATATGGATAAAATTGAATTAATAGAATCCTTAAATATTTTGATAAATCAAAATTATTTAAAAGTAGGAACATCTATATTTAGACAAGTAAAAGGTGTTCCAATGGGTGGTAATAGTAGCCCAATTATAGCTGACTTGTTTTTAAGCTTTATAGAATATGAATTTGTTCATAACTGTGTAAAAACTAAATCTAAACAATATAAATATATGAAATATATGTTTCGATACATTGATGATATATGTGTATTTAATTCTAATAATTTTTATTCAATTAGTGAGCACATTTATCCAGAAAGCCTTATTCTTAACAAAACCAATATTAATGATAAAGAAGGTGTATATCTAGATATGAACATTAAATTAACATAACTAAAACTACTATTAATTTATATCGTAAAGATGACATATTTAATTTACAAGAAACATATTTTTGCATGAGCATTCATGCATACCATATAATATAAAATATAATACATTAAATAATGAAATTTTAAGAATTGCAACAATATGTAATGATATTATTTCTTCAAAATCATTTAAATAATTTAATAGATACATATTTTAAACTAGGTTACTATAAAAATAACATCAAGCAGAAAATAGTAAAATATATAAATCAACACAATAATATAAAGAATAAATTTAAACTCTTAAGTGGCAAATTTTTATGGATGGATAATAAATAATATACTTTGCATTAGAATAAGATACTAGATAGTTATTTCAGAGGAAATACATCATTAGCATGTATTTGGCCCCGCTGCTATGTTGGGTAGAGGAGTTAGGGGCCGAAACCTGATAGCATAGCAGTTCCTCCTGATGACCTCTAATTCTTATTCTGATACAACGTCTGTTATTTATTAGTCAATTCATAAAAATGACGTTTATTTTAAATTTTTTTTTTTTTTTAACTTGATTTAAATTATAGAAAATCTAAAAACAATTATTAATTTTATTATTTAATTATTAAATTTTGATTTAGCATTATTGTTTTGTTTATTTTATAATTATATTAAATACGTAGACTCAGTTAGCTGATTTAATTTGTTCTACTGACATGTTATTATTGACCTGTGGACTTTGTTTTCCCGGTAATATGACCTCTGTCAGAAATACTGAAACTATGTATTATTGGTTACGACTTTACTATTATTTTTTCTTATTTTCAAACAAGCATGAATTATTAATTCTTAAAAAGGGAGAAGTTTGCATCCCAAGGTGTTTACACTTTAAAATGTAAACTGCTTCACGTGATCACGTTTAAGAGACCAGGTAATGGCCAATAGCTAGGTCGCGTAGCGCGTGGAGTGAAGGTGGTAGATCTTTATAGATCTTGTTCCAGCCTGCAACCGCCTTAAGCAGGGCAGCCCCTGTCAGATGCTGCTGGATGGCCCGTTGTAAGTTTAGTCTGAGTCAACTAAACTAGGTGGCGACACCGAAAAAGCAACGTTAAAAATTATGACTTAAAATTACATGTACTCAACATATTGGAAAAATACGTAAGTACTAATGATTTCAATTTTAGATCTTTTAAATGTAACAGAAAAAATTGTATAGTTTGTGATGTTATAAATAATAATAATTGTATCGTATAATACGACAAACAAATGTTTTTCATTAAATATTAATAATAATTGTAACTGCAATACCGCAGGTGTAGTGTAATACAATGCACATGTGGATTGCAATATATAGGAAAAACATATCAAATGTTAAAAACTAGGTTTAGGCAACACATATAATATACAGCATAATAGTCAAACTATATTTCATAAACATATGAGATTAATAGGACATGATATTAAAACTGTAAATTATTTATTTTAGAACATATTATCGAAGAAAACATTTCAATATTAAATCAAAACTATTAGAAAAAGAAGATTTTTGGATTAAAACGCTTAATTCCATGTACCCATTAGGATTGAATGAGTGATACAAGGAATTGGCAGAAGTAGTATAATACATAATAAACAACTATATTATAATAATCCGGTTAAACGCAAACCAAGAAGTCATGGTGATAAAAGAATAGGAAAAATAGAGTTAAAATATTAAAAAAGATATGTATATAAATGAACAATTAGAAATATTAAAACAACTTTTAAGTGATAATAAGCTAAAAGATCTTTATGTAAATATAAGAAGTTTTTCTAAAGATATCATATGTTCAATAAATCAAAAATTAATTAACGACTATGATAGGCTAAGTTGTATAATAGACAGTTATTGTAATACAAAATACTATAATCGTACAATAAATGTAAATAATAACAATAGAAAATATACATTAACCATAAACTTCATTAATAAATGTATAGATAACATAAATATAGCCGACTTTTAAATAATTCTAAAAGTAAAGAAATAATAGGGTCAGATTTAAGTAAATATATTCCTAAAATAAGGTATAAACTCTACCACCATTAGGACGAAAAATTTGTAATTATAATAAAGAATTAAAATCAATATGTAACGATAATATTAGAAACATAATGGAAACAATGCAATTGTAAAAGTCTTAGTTTTGATAAAATAAATGAACATATATGTACCCATAATCTAGAATTAATTGAAAATTGTGAATTAAGAAAGCTGCTATCGAAAGGGTATAAATATAGATTAAATAACAACAACGACAAAAATAAAATATACAGTTCGTTATATAATAACTTAAATGATTAATTTAGTAAGCTGATTAATAGTGAAAGCTCGAATATATCTAAGATAAAAATTTGGAAAGATTATATATTTGATAAAATTAAAAATAAAATAAAAATAACAAACAATAATAAAAGGAAAGATAAAATTAATAAAGATGTATAAAGAACTTACTAAATTAAAGGATAACTATATAATAACAACTATTGATAAAGCTAGTAATAACTTTGTCTTCATATGCAAAAAGCTTTATTATGATATACTAATGAAAGAGGTTAATTCAATGATTTAAATGTAAATCCAACATATGAACGTAGTGAGTTGAGTTTAGAAACAATTATTACAAGTCACTGTTCTATAATGGATAAAAGGGTATAAAGGTTGAATTAGATAATAAAACTATACCTATATTATATTGGAATCCAAAATTACATAAAATCCAATAAAACCTAGGTTCATATGTAGTGCGTTTAAATGTACATTAAAACCACTTTCTGTTTATATGAATAAAATGCTTAAAGTAATTAAAGCACATTTTAAAAAATATTGCAAGGTAATCGAAATTAATACTGGTATAAAACACTATTTCAGTATTAATTCTACAAAAGAATTTTTAGAACAGACAAAAGGAATAAATTTTAAAATATAAATACATACGATTTTAGTACGCTTTATACAAATCTAGATTTAGTAGATATTAAAGAAGCGTTAGTAAAATTAATTAATCTTATATTCGGAAAAAGATATACATATATATTATAATAATTATAACGCCTATCTAACAAAAATTAAACCATCAAATAAATATAAATATATGGATAAAATTGAATTAATAAATCCTTAAATATTTTGATAAATCAAAATTATTTAAAAGTAGGACATCTATATTTAGACAAGTAAAAGGTGTTCCAATGGGTGGTAATAGTAGCCAATTATAGCTGACTTGTTTTTAAGCTTTATAGAATATGAATTTGTTCATAACTGTGTAAAACTAAATCTAAACAATATAAATATATGAAATATATGTTTCGATACATTGATGATATATGTGTATTTAATTCTAATAATTTTATTCAATTAGTGAGCACATTTATCCAGAAAGCCTTATTATTAACAAAACCAATATTAATGATAAAGAAGGTGTATATCTAGATATGAACATTAAATTAACATTAACTAAAACTACTATTAATTATATCGTAAAGATGACATATTTAAATTTACAAGAAACATATTTTTGCATGAGCATTCATGCATACCATATAATATAAAATATAATACATTAAATAATGAAATTTTGAGAATTGCAACAATATGTAATGATATTGGCTTTCTTAAAAATCATTTAAATAATTTAATAGATACATATTTTAAACTAGGTTACTATAAAATAACATCAAGCAGAAAATAGTAAAATATATAAATCAACACAATAATATAAAGAATAAATTTAAACTCTTAAGTGGCAAATTTTTATGGATGAATAATAAATAATATACTTTGCATTAGAAGATACTAGATAGTTATTTCAGAGGAAATACATCATTAGCATGTATTTGGCCCCGCTGCTATGTTGGGTAGAGGAGTAGGGCCGAAACCTGATAGCATAGCAGTTCTCCTGATGACCTCTAATTCTTATTCTGATACAACGCCTGTTATTTATTAGTCAATTCATAAAAATGACGTTTATTTTAAATTTTATTTTTTATTTTTATTTTTTAACTTGATTAAAATTATAGAAAATCTAAAAACAATTATTATTTTATTATTTAATTATTAAATTTTGATTTAGCATTATTATGTTTTGTTTATTTTATAATTATATAACAATACGTAGACTCAGTTAGCTGATTTAATTGATTAAAAATGTATTAAAAGTTAATACACACAACATTTTATAATTTCGTTATAATTTTTTTCAAATCATAGATTTGATAACGAACGTAGTGTCGTCTAATTTTTTTATAATTAATTAACCTAATTCTCCAATTTTATATTTTATAATTTAAGAATGAAGAAATCAAATCAGCTAACTGAGTCTACGTATTTAATATAATTATAAACTAAACAAAACATAATAATGCTAAATCAAAATTTAATAATTAAATAAAATTAATAATTGTTTTTAGATTTTCTATAATTTAAATCAAGTTAAAAAATAAAAATAAAAAATAAAATTTAAAATAAACGTCATTTTATGAATTGACTAATAAATAACAGACGTTGTATTAGAATAAGAATTAGAGGTCATCAATGAATCAATGAATCAATGAACAAATAACAGACGTTGTATCATAATAAGAATTAGAGGTCATCAATAAATCAATGAACTCTACATAGAATAGATAATACAAAATTTTTATAATATAATTTTTGAAAACACGTTGTTTAAAACAATGATATCCGAACAGATGGTAACTTGGCTCAACGTAGTCAATAATAATAATATAATAATACAAATTTATTTAATGTGGCAAATGCGTACAAGCTGTACGCTTACAAGTCCACAAAATAGTTACTATTTCAGCAATTAATTTAAAAAATTAAATTACTTAACACTGACGATCTTGCTATTCGTATTCTATGTTGCTATAGTTGTTTCTCTAGATAAGTCGGCTCGTCAATTGTCTCTTCCATGGAGGTATTGTTGCTATTGATCGTCACCCAATGTCTCTATGTAAAATTAATGCTGACATCCATTCTACTTCGTTCGAATTTCTCATTTGCAGATCATCAATTCCTTTCCCTATCGAACTTGTAAATGTATACCGTTCAGGCTAAGCTTTGGTTCTTCTGTAATTGCCTAATAAATCTCCTCCTTCTGACCTTATCTTCACTTACTTGCTTAAAAATATCTGATCCTCTATATCACCCTTAACTAGATTGTTCAACTTGTCTATCCGTAGCTGCACATTTCTTTCAGACTGGAAATGTACCACTGTTTGTCATCTCCTCAAAAAGTAATTTATCGAACCCTCACAACCATCTTCGTACCGTCCTATGTCACTTTTCCCAACTTTCTCTAAACTCCTTGAGCGTCTCGTTCTCAATCAAGTTAACTTAACGCATATCTATGTTCCTCTAACTTATTGCTTCTCTTCCACGCTGCTTTTCGTTGTTATCACTCTACTGAAATGGCCTGTCTTAAAGTTTATAACGACTCTTACTCATTTCGCGCGATCAAAAATTTTGTAGTGTCACAGTTTCTCTTGATCTCTCATCTGCTTTTGACATTAAAGATCACTCGATTCTTCTCCATCGTCTTCGTCATGATTATGACTTCTCTTTACCCACTGCAGTTTGTTTTTCTTCATATATCAAACCGTACATTTCACGTTTGTTCTAACTCTTTCTTTAACATCCTTCTTCCATCCCGTCCGGTGTTCCACAAGGCTCCTTATTAGGCCCTTTGCTGATGACATATGCAAAATAATGTGGATCCTTTCTCGACGCCCCGGCTTAGAACCTCTGTATCATTAAAATCTACAAGTCTTGCTATCGTTGACAATCTAGTTTTCTTAGGCTTCCATTTCGACAACCGACTTTCACTTAAACCTTTCGTTAGAGATAAAGTACGCTTATCTACCTTGATTCTCCGCAACCTTTGTCAAATTCGTAGATTGATCATTTTTCCTTCTTGTATGACTCTCATATATTCTCTCCTTTTCCAAACGAGCCACCGCTCATCGGCTGTTTTAATAATAATAATACAAATTTATTTAATGTGGCAAATGCGTACAAGATATACGCTTACAAGTCCACAAACAAAAATGAGAAAGTCAAGCAGATAAATTGTTAAAATGGGATCGGATTTGTCGTTTGAAGCACTGCAGGGAAGTTGATTGGCGTATATGAATGGGCAGATGATTCCACGATAGAGGAGCAGCCACCAGGAAGGAGCGGAGTCCAAAGGAGGTAGAGTAGTTTGGGACATGTAAAAGAAGGGAATTACAGGAACGCAAGGAACAGTAAACAGGACAAGAATTATCAAGAAAAGGAAGGTTGAGAAATGAAGGTGTATGAAAAGTTACAAGGCGGAAAGCAACGATAAGAAGACGAATTTGAACACGACAATAAATTGTAGGCAAATCGAGAGAAGCAAGATGGTAGGATGTATGATCAAAACGACGAAGACGGAGGAGAATTCGGACAGCTGCGTTGACGATGCGTTGTAGGGGAAGAAGAGTGAATTTAGGTGAGTTGGAAAATAGACTAAGACAATAATCGAGTCTAGAAAAAAGGAGAGATGATATGAGAGTCATACAAGAAGGGAAATCGATCAATCTACGAACTTGACGGAGGTTGCGGAGTATCAAGGTAGATGAGCGTACTTTATCTCTAACGAAAGGTTTAAGTGAAAGTCGGTTGTCAAAATGGAAGCCTAGGAAAACGAGATTATCAACGATAGGAAGAATTGAAGAATTTAATGATACGGTGGGAGGTTCTAACCGAGGCGTCGAGGTAGGATCCACATAATTTTGGATTTATCAGGATTCAGAGAAAGGCGAAGGGAAGAAAGATGATTGGAAATTGAGACAAGACAGTCGGAAGCAGAAACACTAAGATCGCGAATACGATAAACAGGTGCATGAGCATAGATGAGAATGTCATCAGCATATTGCATAACATGGAAGTTAAATTTATGAGAAATCGAAGACAAATCACCAAGAAGAAGAGAGAAAAGTATAGGGCCTAATACGGAGCCTTGCGGAACACCGGACGGAATGGACGAAGGATGGGAGAGAGAAGAGTTAGAATATACGCGAAATGTACGGTTTGATAGATATGAAGAAAACCATGATACAGTGGGTAAAGAGAAGCCATAATCATGACGAAGGCGATGGAGAAGAATCGAGTGATCGACGATGTCAAAAGCAGACGATAGATCAAGAGAAACTATGACACTACATAATTTATGATAGCGCGATATGAGTAAGTCGTTATAAACTTTAAGACATGCAATTTCGGTAGAGTAATTAGAGCGAAAAGCGGCTTGGAAGGGAGGAAATAAGTTAGAGGAATAGAGATATGTATTAACTTGCTTAAGAACGAGACGCTCAAGGAGTTTAGAGAGGGTTGGGAGAAGTGAGATAGGACGGTACGAAGATGGTAGTGAGGAGTCGAGAGATTGCTGTTGTATACTAATAATAAAGTAAACTTCAAGAAATATTGTAGGGTAATCGAAATTAATACTGGTATAAAACACTATTTCAGTATTAATTTTACAAAAGAATTTTTAGAACACAAAAGAAATATTTTTCTGGATATAAAAACGTACGATTTTAGTACGCTTTATACAAATCTAGATTTAGCAGATATTAAAGATGCATTAGATAAATTAATGTGATAACCAAAGAGAATAAAATGGCTTTTATTCACGAATCTACAAATAGTAGTAGGTACTAGATAAAGTCAGAAATAAACAAGATAGTGATCAATGTGATACCACATTCATCACATGTGATAATATTGGGAGTAAGCTGGACTTCTTCTACTCCTGGTACTTCGTCGATAGAATTCTTGAGTAGCTACAGGATGAAGGTTTGCATCGGGAATTGAAGTCTTCTTTGAGTTCACGTTCTTATCGATATTGTCTGAGACATCATATTTCTTTCCAATGTTGTTATCTTCAGACAGCTGGTTAGTATCAAAACTGTCTGGATTGTCGTCGTCATCGATCCTTAATGTTCCAGAATTACGAATATCTACTGCGATTTAATGTGCGTAATAAAGACCTCGAACGTCGCGAGCCAATGTCTCCAGACGTTACTCACCTGCGGCTCGTCCGTGTTGATCGAAAATTTGGATGGTTGTAGAAATCGAGAATAATCTGTATGAGAACGCCCATCATCTTCTGTCGGTATCATCTCAATGTGTCAAATAAACTGTGACGTAAACAAAGAGATTGCGAAAGTAGCTTTATTAGGCACATCTAGTAAAGACAAAAGTTTGATAACAATTATTATGACACGATACATTGATGATATATGTGTATTTAACTTTAATAATTTTTATTCAATTAGTGAACACATTTATCCAGAAAGCCTTATTCTTAACAAAACCAATATTAATGATAAAGAAGGTGTATATCTAGATATGAACATTAAATTAACATTAACTAAAACTACTATTAATTTATATCGTAAAGATGACATATTTAAATTTACAAGAAACATATTTTTGCATGAGCATTCATGCATACCATATAATATAAAATATAATACATTAAATAATGAAATTTTAAGAATTGCAACAATTTGTAACGATATTTGCTTCAAAATCATTTAAATAATTTAATAGATACATATTTTTAACTAGGCTACTATAAAAATAACATCAAGCAGAAAATAGTAAAATATATAAATTAACACAATAATATAAACAACAAATTTAAAATCATTAGCGGGAAATTTTTATGGATGAATAATAAATAATATACTTTGTACTAGAATAAGATACTATATAATCAAATTTCATCAGAGGAAATACGTCATTAGCATGTATTTGGCCTCGCTGCTATGTTGGATCGAGTAATAGGGGCCGAAACCTGATAGCATACCAGTTCCGCCTGATCACCTCTAATCCTTATTCTGATAGTCATAATTATTAGTCATAACATAAAACTTGACTTTTATTTTAAATTTCAATTTTTTATTTATTATCAATTTTTATTTATTATTCAATTATTTATTTATTTATTATTATTACTATTAGGGCCCATTTGCGGGTAACTTTATGATTGTAATTTTTAATTGTATTAATATTGGTTTTAAGAAGAAAAAAAAATATTATTATAGTGTACAAGTTACTAGCCGCAAATGGCTGTTTCAACTGTTCACAAATTACATTTTAAAATATCAATTAAAATACATCCACGAATCCAAATTAGAGTTCACAATCCACTTCAGCAGCATCTTCTTGAAGTGTCTATTGCTAGTAGCATTGACGACGTCTTCAGGCAGCGAATTCCAAACATTCAATGCGCGGTGGGAAAGCCTACTCACACTCCTTATTTTGCCATGGGGGAATTTAAATAACGTAAGGGAGTGACCTCTGCGACGCGAATTTCTCAATTTTATCGAATTGGATGGGAACCCCTCTTTTCCACGAACCAAATGCCACATCGCTACAAGATCTAAATATAGTAGCCTCTGGGCCGTTGAAGGCATTTTTAAGCAAGCTAGGCGCTCATTGTAAGAATAAAGAGATGTAATGCAAAGTTTGGTTCCTCTACGTAAAATCGACTCGGTCTTTTTCATCTCAGCCTTGGTGGATGGAAAAGTTGATGCGATGCAGTATTCCACATGCGGACGGACTAACGCACAGTAGAGATGCTTAAATAATTTTGGATGCAGCTTGCTAAATGTGTTCTTAATACAATACAAGGCCTTCATGGCTTTACCGTAGATATAATCGGTATTCGGTCGTGTTTTAAGGTCGTTATTCAAAATAATCCCTAGGTCTCTATGAACAGAAATGTTGTGAAGCTTATAACATCCTAAATAGAATTCATGATCAGATTTACATTTGCCGAGTTTCATATGAACGCACTTATCTACATTTATGGTCATACCGGTAGCACTGCTCCAGTCGTAGATTGTCTGGAGATCATGTTGTAGATGCCGGCCATCAGGATCTGAGATGCTATCGCACCACACTTTCACATCGTCTGCGAATACCAGGCAGGGACTGTTTATGCGTAACAGAAGATCATTGAGAAATATAATAAAAAGCAAGGGACCAAGGACTGTACCTTGCGGAACTCCGGATTTAACTAACCTAGTAGAAGACATGCTATTGCCAACCCTCACCTGAAATGATCTCCCGTCCAAAAAATCACGAATCCAATTGCATAACATGGAGGATACTCCGTAGTGTGCTAACAACCTAATCATCCCATCATGAGGGACGCGATCGAAGGCTTTCGAAAAATCAATAAAGATTATATCGAGTGAGCTACCAAAACTTAACGACTGGGTCCAAGTTTCGCGCGCGGTAAGCAAGTTCGTCAAACAAGAACGGGAGTGACGAAAACCATGTTGAGCGGACGATAGTATACCAAGAGAGACAAGATGATCGTAGACTCTAGTGCTGATGGCGCGTTCGAGAACTTTGCACAGAGAAGAGGTTAAGCTTATTGGCCTATAATCACCACAGGATGATGCAAAAATTTTTTTGGGAATAGGAACAACGGTTGCAGTTTTCCAATCTTCTGGGACACTGCCAGTGGCCAGAATTTTATCAAAGATAATAGTCAGGAATGGTGCCAGGTAACTCGATAAAGCTTTGAGCAGGTATGGGGAGATGTCATCGGGGCCAGCTGCGCTAAAAGGACGAATATTATTGAGATAATCTTGAATTTCAGTAACGCAAATTGGCCGGGATTCATTACGCGGAGGGATAGAGCACCCGTACCATATCATGTGAGAATCGCAATGTGGTAAAGTGGATAAAGAGAACGAGGATGCGAAGGTCTCAGCTATATCAGTTTCATTTGTAACCAAGCCACATTCAGAGTGCTCATGCTTGATTGCAGAGTTGAGCGTTCCGTTTTGCCGAGCATATGACCAAAATAGCTTGGGGTTGCGATTAACTTCCTTGATGATTGTAGATTCGAATTTATCACGTTTTAACGATTTCATACGAGTACATACGTTCCTAAGATACCTATAAATGTTGGCGTAATACGGAAGCGAACGAGATAACTTCCAAAGACGATTTCGTACTCGCAACATCAATCTCAGGTCCTTATCGAACCAAACAGGATATTTAGTATTTGGCGAGATGATACGCTTTGGTGCAAACACGTCAGAAATACCTAAAAGGTAATCCCCAATCACTTTGAGACTTCTTTAGTATTTGTTAAAGATAGTGGACGACGTTGACAGAAAGATAAAATTTGCTCATCAAGCACTTTTGACCAAACCCGTTTTACGATGGGAGCCGTAAAATTGCGGAATTTAAAGTTTGGGGTGACCTGTAGTGATAGCACGCAGTGGTCAGAGTTACCTATCGGTGGAAGATAATCCACTCGAGCTATGTCTTCAAGACGTTTGGAAAAAACCAAGTCAAGTATAGTATCATTATTATGGGAAGAAAATCGTGTGGGCTCTTGAATGTGTTGTACTAGTAAGAGTTCATCAGCGAGGAAGTGGGAGATTTCTCTTTCTACGACGGTGCCATCATCAAATATTGTTTGCCGCCAATCTGATCTAGGTAGGTTGAAGTCTCCTAGAAGAAGGAAATGAGAACTGATACTTATCGATCGCAATACTGACTTCAGAAGATTACAATCAGTGATCATAGAAGGTGAGCGATATACAACGCAGAGACTGATACCAACACGATCATACCCAATATGAAAGGTAATACTCTCGAACGAGCCTTGCGGATCACAAACTTGATCGATGCCAGAAATTAGCAAATGGTCTCGAACGTACACTGCAACACCGCCCCCTCGCATACTGGACCTCCTGTCCCCTCGAAGTAGACGATAACCTGGAATATTTACAGTGGCATCCAAGATGTGTTCATGTAGCCATGACTCACTAACACAGAATATATCATACGCATTAACCTCAACATGGTATCGAAGCTCTACAAGTTGTGCAGGAAGACTTCGTAAATTTGAATAACCTACCGATAAATAGCAACGAGTTGCATTGGAATCCTTTTTGGTTTTACTAAGGCACGGTCTATCAAATACAATCAGATACCCTAAGGAATGGTCAGTGTTCTCTGAATTTACATGGAAACAGGGGTCCCGACAGTTAAAGGAGCCAACTGTTTCCAACGTACGACAGGACGCCACTTGACAACCCGAAAATCCCGTATGCATATATTAGCCTCACCTTGAGAAAGCCGGTGTCTCAATTCGATGTTTGCTTTTCGTAATTGTAATCGCTCATCTGGCGAAAGGTCACGAAGGATACGAAATGGCAACCCCCTAAGACGATATCCACGTGATAACAACATGCGCACATAATCACTAGAGGACAATATCACCTTCAACAGTCTTGGTTTCTCCTGTGTTCTTTTACCAAGCCGAAATAGCTTCTTCACGTGTATAGACGATGCTAACTCTTCATCACCTTCATGCAATAGATGGGATAATATCTTACGCAAAATAGACACGTCATGGTCCATATGTTCCTGTGAGTTTGCGGAATTGGACTCAGTAAGTTCGCTGAATAACACGCTATATGACCTGTCATAATGATGCCGAGTTATCTCAACCGACTTCGCATGTCGAACTTCACTATTTTCTGTAGGGGAAAAGTTCGATGCTATATGGGTTGGGGATCTGTTGTCTGAAGACGTGCACAAGCTGGACGACGAATTTGCTTGGACACTGGTGTCATTGTTGTCGATAATTGGCTTATCACATGGTGCAACATTTATAAGAGCATGCTTTGAATTCAATGAAGTCCGTAAAACACTGTCGCCCATCCGGCATTGAGGCTCAACTTCAATGTTGGAACTTGTGGCATTTACTACTGATTTAGGAGGCAAGTAATTTTCTAGCGTAGATGAAATGATGTGCGAATCGTCATCAGAAACTATCTTAGTAATCGTATATGACCTCTCATGTCCCCTTTTCCACACTCGAGTTGGCGTTGAAGCCACAGAAAGGCTATTATCATGTTGTGTTTTACTCTGGACGTGAGGGGAGATCTCTAGTTGATCGGCTTGTTTTGTGGTGTCTGTACATGAATTGGTACATTGGTTATTATCATTATCATCGGTAGGTTTGTTTTGCTCACTCCTCGTAGCCCTTCGTATAACAGCACTGCAAAAGCCGCACATGAATGATCGCAAGTGATATATCGCCTGATATTTACTCTTGACTTTGACAATGCTCCACACATCACAGTTTTGTGCATCGCAGCCTACTTCTAACTGAGTGTAACCGTCGTCAGATAATGAGTTATTGATTCTGCCCTTCTTATATTTTTTGGTCATTGTAATCGTGAGACAACGAGGGATTCGCTTGTATGTTATTATATTGTTCCGTTTAAGTAATCCTGGATTGATCAGGAACTGGATTGATTGTAAGTAATCCTGGATTGATCAGGAACTGGATTGATTGTAATTAATCGTAAAATGTGTAAGATTTATAATAATCAAGACTTATGTTAAGGTCCCGTGTAAGTTTATCATCCGGTCCCGTGTAAGTTTAACTCAGCTGATGCCAGTTCCTACTTCGCACCGCCCAAATTTACAGCTGACTTCTATCTCGCCATCTTTGTCACAGAATACCGCTCTTAATAGTGAAAGTATCTTCTAATTCTAACCCTTCTTTGCGCACACTCTCTGATAGGGCTCACTGTGTGCTTATTGCAAACCTCATCGAGTAATATGCCGTTAACAATGAATTACGTATTCAGCATGATGTCAATGCAGTTAAATTAATCCTCCAATGTGTTTTGCAAAACTGCTCTGACACAGTTCGAAAGGATTTGCATGTAGTAAATTTATTTCGCATTGGTAAAAAAAGAATCAGATAGTCGACCTCGTTTACTCAAAGTTGTTCTTGCCTTAACCGTAATGAGTTCACTTATACTACGAAACAGTCATCTTCTAAGAGGTTTGAGTATTCGTCTTTTGAAAGATTTATCTCCAGAGGACAGAAAACAGTTATTTACTGCCAAACGTGCGATGGCCGAGGGTCGAATGATTGGTGAAGAAAATATTATAATCCGAAAATTTCAGGTTGTGCTACGCCGAGTCTCCACTCGATTTTTTATCAACAGCTCTCGAGACATTTCGTTGCAGGATATCGAACGTATCTATGTCGCACGCATTCCCAACTCAACTGTAGACTCTGTAACATACCAGTTCCGCCTGATCATACCAGTTTCTCCTAAAAAAATTTTGGTTTCTTATAAACATACAATAAATAACATACAATTTCACAATGAAATCAAATTTCACAATGAAGAAAGCAAATTCGAAGAGAGCGTCAAACACTATACATATCACGCAACATCGTAATGCGTATAAGCGGCTAGAGGTCGAATGCTGCAATAAAGGCTGTGAAGTGTGGTCTATTGTCGACATTCCTTTAAATACCGAGTCGTCACTAAGGAGCAAGGACTTTTATTGCGGCTTTTGTTCTGCTACAATGATTTCGGCCCTCCAAATGAAACTAGTGCAAGATATGGTTTGTGATGTGAATTGTTGTGATATATCGTTACCTATCAACTTAAATGACGTTCGTGTCTCTCAAGACAGCACGGACCATCAAACTTCGATAAACACCTGTACCATTAATCCTGTCGTTAAGCTGCCATTAGATGACAGTTCAACTCCTGACCTATGTGAACCGAGGATTGAATTACCTTCACTGTCATCTACGCATCAGCACGATAATACTTCAAATGCCGAACTTCAAATGCTGTCATCCTTTCAGGACAAAGAAAAATCGGTCATTCATGTTGAACAAACTACACCAGCTGTAAACAAAGGAAGGGTATGGCGCAACACTCTATTGCAACCTACACGAAACGCTGGATCGACATACCATCAATTGGGTGAAATCAGAGGTAGCGATTCGAGTGGGGCCATCGATAGAAAACAGAAGGCCAAAAATAAGAATAAATCAGGAAATTATTTACCTTCAAATGGTCAGAGCATTTCTTTGGACAACGCTCCTTCTACAAACTACCGTTCGCATCCAGATAGGTCTTGCAATATCTTATTTAGTGGTATCGCTGAATCAAAGGCCAGTAACTCACAAACACGTATGAATGATGATGTGTCCAGCCTCCGTACTGTGTTCTGTCAGTTACTCTTAGAAGGTGATGAGAAGCTAGCTTCTACTCTGAAGGTTACAAAGTTGTTTCGACTTGGAAAAAAGGTGGTAGAGAAACCAAGATTGTTGAAAGTTGTATTATCTTCCGCAAAACATGCAGACCTTTTGCTCAAACGTGGTTTTCGACTTAAAGATTATCCACATCGTATTCTTAAGGATCTGAGTCTCGAAGATCGTTTAAAGTTGAAAGAAGCAAAAACAGTATTACGAAACCGGCTATCTGAAGGTGAAACGAACTTATGCATACGAAATTTTCAGGTTGTCAGGTGGCACCCAGTAGTTCGTTGGAATCCCATAATGATCAACAGCGTCACTTAGCAGTATCCAGTTTGAATTTTGCTAGTTCGTCTGGAAAAGGTAGTTTCAACAGTCATTCATCGCAACTCTTCAATAGCGTTAGTTTCAATTCTGATCTGGGACACTTAGTTTCATTCAACAAATTATTCACCGTTCCTAGTAATCCCTTACCACAACCCACACGCTATTTATCGATTGGGTATTCTAATCTTCGTAGTTTGCCTGCTCAAATAGTGGAGTTGAAATATCACATGCTTTCTCATTCGTATGACATTTTCTGCGTTGCTGAATCCTGGTTGCATCAATATATTGTCGATACCACTGTGAACATTCCTGGATTTCGCCTTATACGAAGCGACAGGATATCAGGTAGGCGAGGTGGCGGTGTCGCCGCGTATGTCAGAGAAAATTTCCTCGTATCTGAGGTGTTGAATATTTGTGACCCTTGTGGGTCGTTTGAGACTCTATGCTTCCGTATTGATCACTCAGCGACCAGTATGAATTTTTGCGTCGTGTATCGATCTCCGTCAGTAATTGCAGACACTGATCAACTAAAACTTATTTTACAATCGGTATGTTCCTCCCCTCACTTTATTCTTTTAGGCGATTTTAATCTTCCACGATCTAGATGGTCAGACTATGTCTTTTCTGATGGTAGTTCCACGGAAAGGGAAATATCTGAGTTCCTTGCTGAGGAACTCATGCTGATTCAGCATGTACAAGAGCCAACTTGCTTAACTTCAAGATCGGATTCGGTACTTGATCTGGTGTTTTCCAGATATGTAGGAGACATAATCAAAGTTGATCATCTCCCTCCTTTAGGAAGTAGTGACCACTGCTTGCTCTCCTTGACGGCTGTCCCTTATTCCAGATTCTGTCCACCTTGTTCAAAAACTTACAAACGTCATTGGTCGAAAGTGAGAAGAGAAGATGTTTTGAGAGTTTACAACCAATTCCCGTGTACTTTTATGAACACGGACAAGCTATCATTGAATATGATCACTGATTACCTACATAAATTATCTGATATTCTTGCCCCTATGCGCGAATTCTCTTATGCTGCTAAGTCACCTGCATGGATAGATTCCAACGTCAGACAACTAATAAGTTCAAGAAATTGTTTATGGAAGCTTCAGCGTTCTGACTCTAGTTTCTCTGCCAGATATAAATATGTTCGAAATCTTTGTACTAGAGTGAAAGCAACAAAACGATGTGCATTCGAATCGTCTATCGCTAATAATGTAACACGAAATCCAAAACTATTCTGGGCCTATGTTCGTCGCAACAGAACCCTTAATACAGAAATCAAGTATGTCCTTAATGCGGAGGGATGTATGATAACTTCTCAGAGTGGTATTGTGGAATGCCTTGCTACGTCTTTTTCGATACCGACAAATAATTCACAAAGAGCTTCTATCACTTCGCATGGTGTAGCATTAAAGCAATCTTCGCGTTTTCTTCCAGTAACGATTAGTGAGATTGTAAGTCAGCTTGATCAGCTTGACCCATTTAGCTCTACTGGCCCTGATGACATTTCTCCGTTTCTCTTGAAGAATTTATCTAGATATTTGGCTCCTTCCCTTCTTGCTATTTTTGAGAACAGTTTGACCAGTGGATGTGTTCCTGAAGTCTGGAAAACTGCCATCGTAGTTCCGATCCAATAAAAACCATTGCAACGGCTTGTACGGACTATAGACCAATCAGCCTGACTAGTTCTCTATAATAATACAAATTTATTTAATGTGGCAAATGCGTACAAGCTGTACGCTTACAAGTCCACAAACAAAAATGAGAAAGTCAAGCAGTTAAATTGTTCAGATGGGATCGGATTTGTCGTTTGAAGCACTGCAGGGAAGTTGATTGGCGTATATGAATGGGCAGATGATTCCACGATAGAGGAGCAGCCACCAGGAAGGAGCGGAGTCCAAAGGAGGTAGAGTAGTTTGGGACATGTAAAAGAAGGGAATTACAGGAACGCAAGGAACAGTAAACAGGACGAGAATTATCAAGAAAAGGAAGGTTGAGAAATGAAGGGGTATGAAAAGTTACAAGGCGGAAAGCAACGATAAGAAGACGAATTTGAACACGACAATAAATTGTAGGCAAATCGAGAGAAGCAAGATGGTAGGATGTATGATCAAAACGACGAAGACGGAGGAGAATTCGGACGGCTGCGTTGACGATGCGTTGTAGGGGAAGAAGAGTGGATTTAGGTGAGTTGGAAAATAGACTAAGACAATAATCGAGTCTAGAAAAAAGGAGAGATGATATGAGAGTCATACAAGAAGGGAAATCGATCAATCTACGAACTTGACGGAGGTTGCGGAGTATCAAGGTAGATGAGCGTACTTTATCTCTAACGAAAGGTTTAAGTGAAAGTCGGTTGTCAAAATGGAAGCCTAGGAAAACGAGATTATCAACGATAGGAAGAATTGTAGAATTTAATGATACGGAGGGAGGTTCGAAGCCGAGGCGTCGAGGTAGGATCCACATAATTTTGGATTTATCAGGATTCAGAGAAAGGCGAAGGGAAGAAAGATGATTGGAAATTGAGACAAGACAGTCGGAAGCAGAAACACTAAGATCGCGAATACGATAAACAGGTGCATGAGCATAGATGAGAATGTCATCAGCATATTGCATAACATGGAAGTTAAATTTATGAGAAATCGAAGACAAATCACCAAGAAGAAGAGAGAAAAGTATAGGGCCTAATACGGAGCCTTGTGGAACACCGGACGGAATGGACGAAGGATGAGAGAGAAGAGTTAGAATATACGCGAAATGTACGGTTTGATATATGAAGAAAACCATGATACAGTGGGTAAAGAGAAGCCATAATCATGACGAAGGCGATGGAGAAGAATCGAGTGATCGACGATGTCAAAAGCAGACGATAGATCAAGAGAAACTATGACACTACATAATTTATGATCGCGCGATATGAGTAAGTCGTTATAAACTTTAAGACATGCAATTTCGGTAGAGTAATTAGAGCGAAAAGCGGCTTGGAAGGGAGGAAATAAGTTAGAGGAATAGAGATATGTATTAACTTGCTTAAGAACGAGACGCTCAAGGAGTTTAGAGAGGGTTGGGAGAAGTGAGATAGGACGGTACGAAGATGGTAGTGAAGAGTCGAGAGATTGCTTTTTGATGATAGGACGAACAGTGGCGCATTTCCAGATGGAAGGAAATGT
>WNNJ02001100.1:0-41089 GCA_012934845.2 Pomphorhynchus laevis | reverse complement strand
TCAGTCTAATGTATCACTCGGAGTATACATTAGACTGATGGAGCTGATGATCGAAGTCCAGTTATTTAGCAGCAAATATGGATTAAAAATCAATCGTAGCCAGCTTTGGCTCCTGGACCACAGTTTCAAGCGATTTTTCGCAAAATCAAATTATATATATAGTATAGTATATATAATAGTAGTGCACGGATATATATATATTTATATATATACATGAACGAGACGTCTCTATATATAGAGACGTGATTCAACCAGGACTGTCTATTACACTCATCTACTTTTTTATATATAGAGAAAGAAAGAATTTCATACTTCATCACTACAAGACGGCATACCGTTTCGGCTTTGAGAAGCCTCATCAGTAGCAGCACATACAATGAATACACATGAAAAACATACTATATATAGGTTAAACCAGAAAGAATTCACTATATGCTAATTGAATGACGTAGTTTTCGCTTTCGAAGTCAATACAATGCATTTAAATCTTTTCAGTGTAATAGACATCAGCGGGATCATTAATTGATCAATAAATAAATATTTTTCTTCTGGTTGTGGCACGATATTATCCTCACAGATATTGTTCTTATTATTGATACAGCAGGACGCTACTAATCAGTCTGGGTGGGTCTCATCAGCTGCTGACCCAGACCTACATTTCACGTTTCGACCCTTATTATCTGCTTTCTCCGTACACAGATGCTGATCGGATTTGAACTCAAGACGTCTGTATCTTGATTCAGCGCTACATCTACTTGGCTGGCTGCTCCAGTTGTGTAGATATACTTTAATGTATATTACTTTAATAAATATTTATTTATATTTATAGACCATGGACTATTTTAGTATATTATAATTATAAATTATTTCCAATTATTTGATATCAAAGTCATTTAATACGAAAATAATAAATTATTTAAAATCGGAAATAATAATTATATTTAGTTTTAATTATAAAGTAATGCTTATTGACTAACGAATTTTATGATGATAAAACACGTAGTAACTTTATGTAATGGTTGGGTCCTCTAGTATACGCTTATGATAAACAGCTAAATTGCTTAAAATTAATAAATTCACACAAAATGTCAATCGTTTTATAACTTTTAGAGCCGTATTATTCCGGCCGAACTTCATTCAATAGATCGTCCAAAAATAACAGTACTCGTTGTTTTAGCTCCTGCAGGTTTGTGTTCCTATACTTTGACAAATATTTTGTTCCAGTGCGCATATTTTCAGCGTCATCAACACGAAATCAACAAAATCGCGAAACCCATGACAAAGAATACGAAAACGTGCCCACATTGATTATTAATACATCAATTTTGTCTACAAGTTTGACCTATCTTAATTTGTCAAGCTACATTCATTAAAAATAATTATTTGACGCTTTCATTGCACAATGAAAGCGTGCAATTGCAACATTCAAAAGTAACTGTTCATTTACAAACTTACATTCAATTCAAAAATATATGATGTTTTGTAGTAAAAAATGAAAATCGGTCTAATTTTAGACCGGCTTTGACTATAAAGAAACTTTGGAGGTTTAACTTCAAAGGTTTCTTATAAAAGTCATGATCAAATTTATAAAGTTTTGAAATATTTTTTTAAATCAATAATTTTGTATTTGAATAGTAATAAAATACTAATAAAAATACTAATATATAATACTAATATATTACAAATAAAAAATATATTTGTAATAAAATAATCGACGTTATTTGTCTCGACGTTATTCGTCATCCTACCCCTACAACGAATAATTAACTCCGGAGTTCGAGTGCTCTTTCGTCTTCGTCGCTTCGACCACATCCACATATCTTGCCCAACGCTCCTGGCCCACCATCCACATCCACATCAAACTCCGCCTTCTTATCGTAACTTTTCGTCTCATCGCTGTTTGCTCCCCATCGTTCATCAACCTTCCTTTCTTAGACGACACTCGCCCCACCTCGCTATCGCTGCGTTCCCGTTATACCCTCTTACTCCACGTTCCTAATTACTCCAACAACTACGGTCTCCGATCCTTCCTCGTCGCCGCCTCACTCGCCTGGAATCGACTCCCTCTCGACGTCCGCCGCGCTCCCTCCTTGATTTTTTAGTTTTTTTGTATATTTTTTATTTGTACAGAAAATTAAGTTAATACAGAAAATGATGTTTAGCATAAAATTTAAATAGTTTAAAATTTCAATGTTAGACGATTTTTCGATTCAAAGACCGAATAATATGTTTTATGTTAGTCGAAGCTTTCAGTGACAAATTGATGTTTCCTTTAAAACTTAATTTTATGCTTAATATCAAACTTAATATACTCAATATCAATTAATATTATTAATATTAATAATATGATATACTTGTCAAAGCTTAAAAATGCATGTATTTTCTCTGCATATTTTTATAGACGTCTAGAAAATGATATCATTACAACAATAGATAAACTTTATATTTATAGTTTACTATTTCTCTGATCAAAGCCTGCAAAAATATGCTATCACCGATGTAATGATCATAATTTAATGATTTAACAAATCTCGATAAAACTTTATTAAAAATTAAGTTTTTTTGAATGAGTATTTTATCATTATATTTTGATTCGATAGCTACTTTGTATTTTATGTGTGATCGAAACGTAACTTAACAGCTTCATCGTACATCAGTAACGAATATCAACAAAAAATATTGGCTCGAGATAATAAAATAGTCGACGTTATTTGTCTCGGAATTGATTTTTAAGTTTTTGGTATTGTATATTTTTTAAATATACAGACAATTTATTGCAGTTCTCTAATTGGAGATTAACTATAAAAACACATTAGTAGTTTTCAAATTAAGCAAACACTCCATTGATCAAACATTTTTGACAATTAATCAAACACTTCAGCAAACGTCATTCAGCGAATTTAACTTTTTGTATTTGAAATATAAAAAGTATATTAAATAACTTAATATATAACTTAAATATACCTATATATTTTTAGTATTACACTTGAATATGCATATATGGAAATTTATGCCAGCCTGAATAGTGGATAAATCATTCATGAGAAAATGCTGAAGCTCTTAGGTCGAAAATAGTTATATATAATAAAGTCATACTGTAAAATTATATATTAAATATCTTTCATAATGATAAAACACCATTAGACAAATGTAAATCGTTTAATATATATATCCGTAATAAAGAATTTAAGAATTTTGAAGGAGGACTAATAAAACGCTTATTTTTATAGTTCTCTAGAGAAGAATAATAAAGAATTTATTAATAAATTAATAAGACTCCGTAATAAAGAATTTAGGAATTTTTAAGGAGGATCAATAAAACGTTTATTTTTATACTTCTCTATCTACTGCTAGCCTAATCAGAACCAAATGTTTCTGATGATTCTATCAGCGGTAGCGAAATGTAAAAATAAATAGTGTTTTATTGTTTCTGATCTAAAATTTCAAAGTTAAAGAGATGGATCGCATATCTTTATCACATCGGTGAGGTAATGATAATTAAAAAAATATATTTGTTTGATATTATTTGCTTAATATATTATTAAGCAAATTAAATAATTTAAAACATTATTATCTTAAATTTTGTTTTGGTTAAAGATTCATTTTTGAATGGAACAGTTAATGTTGAATAAAATTTTTGCGGTTTATATGAGCAGATAATTAGCATATCCAATTAGCAGACCTAATTAGCATATCTTTTAGACCTGCTAATTATGCGTGAATACCGCGAAAGGCATTTTTAGCTAATGGCGTTAACAAATGATTACATCTTAATGAAATTAGTTACATTTAATTTCAACACAAATTGATTTAAAAGATCGGCAAATCGCTGTGAATTCCCTATCATTTGTTCGATTTTCGTGTATGCATTTCGATTGCTTTTAAAGTATGTGACTTCGGACTTCTTTTGATGATTCAAAGTGAACAGTTATGAGATGGAGAATTAATAAGCTAATTTTGCTGTTTTAAACATAAACAAAACTAATCACATTAAAATTTAATGTCGACATAAAAACTAGAAGTTACTAAAATACTAACGATTTTGTCGTAATAGATATTTTTGCGCGAACAAGGTCATGTTTTAATATTGAACGATTTAATTATAAGAATTAATGTTTCGTAAAACGATTGTGGATTACGACAAATCAGCTACTGTGTGAATAAGTAGATTCTGACACAGAAATTTTTTCTGTATAAAAATACATGCATTTTAAAAGAAATGAAATATTCCTAAACGTAATTTTTCATAGAAATAGTGAGAATGTATGCAAAAGAAAACCAAGCCGGTAGTAAATGAACAACTTCTAATGATAAAAATTAAAAATATATAGAACAAACATTGACTTTAAAAGACTCGTGAATGAAAGCAAATGCCACTATGAAAACATCAACGGAAGTGATGACAATAAACTTCGTTAGATAACAAACAACTGGTTATATGATCATCATAATTGCCAGATAATATCCAGATAACTATAAAAGCAATCATGGATTCACCGATAAGAATATAGCCGTTTTGCTGAGATAGCGATGCTGCATTTTTTGCACTTCCAGTACTGCTGTTAACATCATTTTTAGAATCTTCATTTGTATTGCTGCTATTGCTTATGGGCAAGTAACAATAATCTTTGGTTTGGTCTTCCTGAGTAAAGCAAGGAATCGGTCGCTTAATAACTGTATGTACCAAGCGAGTATCTTAAAACGACGAGAACATTTACTAGTAATTTTCTAATAATGTATAAAAATGAAAAGTACAGAATTGATATTAAGTTTCGAATGCATCGATAAAATGACTAGATAAATTATTTAAAATAATCAGATAAGCTAACTGAGTCTACGTATTTTATATTATTTATAAATTAAAAATAATGCTAAATAAAATTTGAATAATTAAATAATAAATAATAAATAATTATAAATGATAAGTGTAATTCACGGAGGACTAACAAGCACCCAGGAACGAAACAACAATCATTTCAATTTTGTTGATATTTTTTCTCTAATGTATTGTTTTGATACGCTGAAAATGATATCAGTGCGTATTGAAAATTATGTATTTAGTAATCAAAACATCAAACTGAGTCTACGTATTTAATACAATTATAAAATAAACAAAACATAATAATGCTAAATCAAAATTTTATAATTAAATAATAAAATAAATAATTGTATTTAGATTTTCTATAATTTAAATAAAGTTAAAATATAAAAATTGAAATTTGAAAAGTCATTTTTATGAATTGACTAATAAATAACAGACGTTGTATCAGAATAAGATTAGAGGTCATCAGGAGGAACTGCTATGCTATTATGTTTCGGCCCCTAACTCCTCTACCCAACATAGCAGCGGGGCCAAATACATGTCAAGGACGTATTTCCTCTGATGAAATTTGATTATATAGTATCTTATTCTAATACTAATTCAGAGAATCGCTTTAGAGATTATCTTATATCTATTGGACGTACTCCTGGATCTTTGTTCAACGTAATAAGTCTGTTTGATGTTACCGCCTTGATGCATGACGCAGAGACGTTCTTGTTGCAAGGAAACGTGCGAACAGTGTCAACGCATCTGTTAAGCGAAGAGATTCATCATCGAAATCGGTTAACATCTGTAGCCAGGACCGTACATATGTTCGTAACGGCCCTGATACCTCTTTAACTTTACGAGAACACGCTATTATTAGGTCAGCATCAACTGATTCAAAATCAATCGGATGAAAATCATTCAAGTTACAATGGTCGATGAATCAAATAAATAATAAAAACAATTAAATAATTAAATAATTATTTAATTATAAAAATATAATTAAATAATAATATAATAATTATTTAATTATTTTTATCAAATAATTAATAAATAATTTATTAATTAATTGACTTTCATAATAAAACGATTCTTCTTGGTTACATACAAAAATTTAATTATCTTCAATTACGGATAATTTCATTAACTTCATAATTGATTGTTTTTGTTCTTAATTAATTTTCTTAATTAATAAAAAATAAAAATCGATAGCTATTCAATATTCGCCGAATTTAATCTAAATTATGATAAATCGAATATCATTTTAATTTATTTTATAGTTACATCCCTATTATAAGGATGCAATTATGAAAACGAATGACTATTTTAAAGCCGATCCTTATTTTGACATATAAACAATTCTATCAGAAAAGATATCAAGTTCGGTTTTTTAACGTCATTAGCATACATTTGGATTATCTGATATTTTGGGTGTATAATAAGGGCCAAAACCTGATAACATAACAATTCCTCCCGATGACCTTCAGTTCATTCTGACACACGATATGCTATAAAAACTTTGCTATATTGCAAAGTTTTTAAAATATATATTATTTTATATAAATTATATTAAGATATTTACATTTTTAAATTTATAGTACAAATTATGTAGACTCAGTTAAGTTGTCAATTTCCGTGACAACATTTTTTATTTATTACAAATTATTGGTATAGTCATTTACTATTCTGAAAATTAGGTAACAACATATCAAGCATTTACCTGAGCAAATGAAGAATGACTGTCCAGAATGGGCATCTATCGGTATTAGTAATGGACACCATCTTGAAGTTTCCCAGCAAAGATGACGCAGTTTATCCTCGTCCGTTGGAATATCAGAATCGTTGTATGTCGCGAAATAATAACCGCATGCCCATTCACGATATGCATTCTAAGCATAATTTACACAATTTAAAACGTATATTTCAAAAAGTATGTAATGTAGAAAAGGGTTATTGCCAATAATCTAATTATATATTTAATCGATAATCATTTGTAATTAAGGTCTTATAAATGCAATCATCCTTAAGATTTTATTTTCCTTTTAAATTTAAATATTCTTATCAAATTATTATTAATACGAGATAAGAATTTAGGAGATATTCTTATCTCGTATAGTTATAAAATGGTATAGTTACTAAAATGGTATAGTTACGGGTGGGGTCTATTCATTAATGCTTTCAAATAACTCCGTATAATAATTATAACCAGTAAATACCAATTATAGACTTATTCGAATCACAACGTTTCGGTACGCAGTGTATCTTTTTTAAAAGCCAAGTTGATGATTATTTATAATTTCAAAAATAAATTATTCAACCGAAACAAAAAACTATAATAATACAAAAGAAAATCTTAATATAGGAGTCTATGTTACATGCTTGCATGGCAGCGTTGGTGTTTGTTTCAAGCCAAGACGGTACGTCGATCACTATTTGACCAATCCAAGATGCTTCATTTTCTTCACTATCTTCACGTTATTTAGGCTGCATTCAATAATTGCATATCTAAAACATTCGTTGTTATCATAATCACCGTGTTTTAACAGGACAATGTTCTCTTTATTTAACACCGAAGATTATTTATTCTGATATTTAATCGGGTCGATATCTCACCAACATATTGTTTTAAACGTTTAACGCAAGTTGAGATACAATTGCGGCTCTACTTATGTTATATTTTAATGCTATAACCTTACTACTTAAATGATCTGCTACTGGCACAATAACTTGTGATTAACATCGTGGTCGTTTACAAGGATGGCATTGTTTTTGATTGATATGTTCTGCATGTTTCAATCCCGAGCATGTATGTTCTCGTCTGTTCTAGGTACTTTTAAAAAATACTACTGGAAGTGTCCAACCAAATCTTGTTCGCCTATATGTACTCAACATATTTCGCTGCAAGTCATTTAACCTTTATACTCACCTATTATGATATTTTTACAAGTCATCTTGGTTAAACTTATCAAGTCTACTAATTTCTTTATATATCCGTTCAGGTGCATATCCGCGTATTGATAGATCTTATTTTATTCTTTTTAACGCTTTATATCGTGAATTATTTGAGCGTGCTATTTTTATTCTTATTTCGTTTTGTATAACCGTTCGTTTAGCTGTGGAACTATTATGGCGACTATTTTCATGTAGATACATTTCGGTAGATTCCGTTTCCGAAAAGGGGATGTTTTCATTATTATTTTCATATCGTTCAATCTGGATCTCGAGGAAATCTATTGGCATTTAGCTTTTACATTTAAATTTAAGACTTCTCTGTTGGCATACGAAAGGAATTCGCCCAGCGTACCTTCTCCTATTGTCTAAATCTTAAAAACATCGTTTATGTATCTTAGTCACATACGTAATTTATTGCCAGTGGTTGCTAAGATTTCGGATTCACATATTCATAAAATTTGTACGACTTTCAGCCAAAAGCGATGACATTGTTTCATAGTACCTTCCGTTGGATTGAAAATAAATTACATTTTAAATGGTCAGCTACATTATTTGAAAACGAATCCATGTGTATTAAAGATTTCGTCGGAGTATTAATACAGCTCGCGATTGGGCTGCTTGCAAATGGACTGATGTCCTCATGAACTTTTTTAGGAAGCATATAAAACAAGCCTGGTTTTTGATCATTTTTAAAAATACTTTGCGTCTGCTTTAAGCTCAAAATGTTTCCCCGAACGATTTTTGCTAGTATAATTGAAACATTTTCATTAGCCCCCTCCCCCGGTATCTTCATTAGCTACATTATATACATCATAATTTAGATGTCATAATCCTTAATTAATATGTTTTATTTCGATCAAATTACGACCTTGCGCCTTTATCTGCCGGTTATATAGTTATATCGTTCATTGGTCCTGATTTTTTATGACTCACAAAATATCTGACTGTAGCACATATTTAAAAGCTTTGTTGGCCTTTTCCTCGATATCGATTGAATCAAAGAATTTAATTGCTGTATGACGTGCATGAAATGCATTTGTTAATAGAGCATATCATTACAAAAAGAAAAATGAAGCATCTTGGATTGGTCAAATAGTGATCGACGTACCGTCTTGGCTTGAAACAAACACCAATGCTGCCATGCAAGCATGTAACATAGACTCCTATATTAAGATTTTCTTTTGTATTATTATAGTTTTTTGTTTCGGTTGAATAATTTATTTTTGAAATTATAAATAATCATCAACTTGGCTTTTAAAAAAGATACACTGCGTACCGAAACGTTGTGATTCGAATAAGTCTATAATTGGTATTTACTGGTTATAATTATTATACGGAGTTATTTGAAAGCATCAATGAATAGACCCCACCCGTAACTATACCATTAGTACCGAATTATACTTAATCAATATTTGATCGCTTAATGTTAAGATTTTATCGCATCTAAATAAAAATATGTCAAATAAAAATATTAACTTTGAGTTAATTTATAATTGCGCGAACATCCTAGCTCCGTATCACGTAGATTGTTCTGCAGCAGGTGTAGGAGATCTGGCCACGAAAGCCCAACGCAGGAAACGGATTAAATATACATGTCTGAATCCTTCATATTGCAGCTTCGTCCCAGTGGCTGTCGAGTCAATCGGCGCATTAGGATGTGAAGCCACCGCCCTATTTGAACTAATTGGGAAGCGACTAAGGCTAGCTACAAACGATGCTCAGGCAAAATCCCATTTCCTACAGCATATAAGTGCTGCAATTCAGCGGGGGAATTCAGCATGTGTCAGGGAGAGTCTTATGCAATCTTGATTCCGAAGCCCAATGATCCGCTACTTTTTATTAAACGTTATCTAAGTAATAATATGGGGCCCATTTGCGGGCAACCCATTCAGTTGTATCTTAAAATATTAATTTTTTTATTTATTGAAATAAATGAAATTAAATGAATAAAACTTTTCGATGTAAAACTAACAGGCAAATAAAAATGTCCAAAAGCAAATATGACGATATTTTGATTACATCGTTTTGCTATTTACTTTTAATTTTTGAATTAACTGTTAAATAATGGTTTTAATGCTAAACCAAATATGTTGCTTATCCTTACAGAGATTATTTTGACGTTATAAAATAAATTTTAAACTAAACAGCACTAAAGATGAATTAACCGATATTTACCAGACATTCGCTGCATGTCGAGCATAACGAGTATGCATCGTCATGGAGGGTTCCGTTCACGGATCTTAAATTATTTCCGAAATCAGTTTGAAATTTCGGAGTACAGCTAAGTCGATTGATAACAGAAGTAAATGATTCTATGGTAAGTTGAACAGTGTTTTCAAGGTCATGCATAAACTTATACATTTCCTGACACTTTTCGGTATGGAACGTGCCTGTCCGAAGTCGCTTCGGTATTACGTCATTACTATTAAAATAGCCGCAATATGCAGACTGCAACGTTATCGACTTATTAGCCATTAGTTGTTGGCAATGCGGCTGAAAACTTTTCGACGATGACAATTCATACACATTTTCTGGCCCAATGTAAATATCGTCTTGTCTGTTAGTTATCGTTGTGCTTCGAATTTCATTCCTGCTTGTGGTGTTGGATGTAACTGCCGTTGTTGCATGAATCCTTGCTACCAGCATTGGCAGCATCGCAATAATCAAACAATTAAAAACTATCAACGAATAAAATATAGCTTTTATTTGATTAGCAGCTAATACGATTAGCCAACGGTAGAAATGACTCGTTCTTCTCTGACTTGTTTTGGTTGTTGCTGGTGCTGCTAGATTTGTGGCTGCGGAGATCCTTGTATTTTGTGCTGGTGACCTCTCCTCTTTGCCCCTTCTGCCAAAGTTTGAAGATGGGGTTGATTTGCTAAAGTCTTTTTTACTTTCTAGGAAACAAACACTACAGTGGTAATTGCTACTCGATTCTTCCCGTAAATCCTTGCTCCAGCGAAGATCTGATTTCCTAGCTGGCAATTTTAGCAACTCGCCACAATCATTCCTCGCCGAAGGAAACGAGGACGGCGATAAGCTTCTGTGCATAGTCGATGCTCATCATTCTTGCAGCAGATGAAAACGACTGTACACTACTATATTAAGAAAAATATCTCTCGATTGTGGTCTTAATAGTATGCAGCTTTGAATAAAGAATGGAAGAGTAGTTAGGTAACAATATTCTGCCAACGTAAAAAAAGGAATTTCTCCTTGCCTGGATAATTCTATAATATCATTCCAATCCAGATCTAAAATGGCAAGCAATATTATATCATCATGAAGACATAAACATTTTTATTTTGCGGTAATTTTAACATTTTATTAAACTTACCATCAATTTTAAAGAAATTTAGTATAATTTATTTAATCGATTACTAAACTGTATTTTTTCATGTAATAATAGTTTTCAAAAGATTGAAAGTAACGTGTAAGGTTAATAAATTTAATTAATTAAAAACGAACACATTTTAAGCTAGATAGCTTTACTGGAACGAAGAAAATAGTTTTCCTTTATTTAAAAGTCCAATATTTCAATAACTCCTGCTATCATCACCGGGATTAAAATTTAATGTTCACAAAATTTCGTTTTTTAACATTTATCCAAAAATACAAGCATTAATGTGCCCCGCATTTCTACTTAAAAATAAAAGGAAAATACGGAAAAACAAAACATATATACAACACAAAATTGAACAAGACATTGTTTAACAATAAAAATTGAAACAAAAGAGAAAAACAAAATCATAAAACGAAATAAAATCAAAATCATAAAAAACAATTGATAAAAGCATACGAATTGAATAATTAAAATAATTTAATAATAGAATAATTAATTATAATTTAATCTAAATCAAAACAAAATAATAATACATTTAGAAAAAATAAACGAATTGAAAACATTAAAATAATGTAATATTGGAATAATTAATTATAATTTAATTTAAGGTTGTAATCGGATTTATTAGTAAGCATTAAATTAGGTTCTTTTTTTAATAAGATACGCTTTTTGAATAATGCGAGGTAACAAGTTACTTTCAACTAAAAAATAGATGCATTTTTAAAATCAATGGAATTATTCAAACTCACAAAATGCTGAGCAACAGCACTAGAATTGCTCCCACAACTGTATAGTTTGTGATGTTATAAATAATAATTGTATAGTAAGTAATACGACAAACAAATGTGTTTCATTAAATATTAATAATAATAGTAACTGCAATACCGCAGGTGTAGTGTATCTTATACAATGTACATGTGGATTGCAATATATAGGAAAAACATATCAAATGTTAAAAACTAGGTTTAGGCAGCACATATATAATATACAGCATAATAGTCAAACTATATTTCATAAACATATGAGATTAATAGGACATGATATAGGGTATATATCAATATATAATATTGATATAAACATATCAATATTAAATTAAAAACTATTAGAAAGAGAAGATTTTTGGATCTAAATAAACACAATAATATTAAAAATAAATTTAAAATCATTAGCGGAATATTTTTATGGATTGATAAACTTTGTATTAGAATAAGTAGATAAACTTTTTATTAGAATAGATATTAGAATAATAATATACTTTGTATTAGAATAAGATACTAGATAGTTTTATCAGAGGAAATACATCATTAGCATGTATTTGGCCCCGCTGCTATGTTGGGTAGAGGAGTTAGGTGTTAATATATATACAAATCTATATTCAGTAGATATTAAAGATGCATTAGAAAAATTAATTAATCTTATATTCGGAAAAAGATATACATATATATGTAATAATAACTATAACGCATATCTAACAAAAATTAAACCATAAAGTAAATATAAATATATGGATTATATCTCGGAATGAGATATGTATGTAATAATTACAATGTCTCTCCAACAAAAATGCAGTATTAAAATAAATATACGGATAAAAAATATATTAGATTAGATTATATAATTATATTATATAATCTAATAATATATTATTTCTTATCTAATATTATATTAGATTAGATAATTAGATAATTAGATCCATATGAATATTAAATAGTATTCTTTTTAGGGAAACAAAATGTAAGTTAAGCTTATCTACTTAATATTAATCCAGAAGTGATTATTGTTGGAACAATTTTAACACAATATAATTTATTGCCTTTAAATTAAGTTTATAATTTAAACCAAGATACATTTAGAACTCGATGTATTTTACATTTGCCTTGTCTTCAGAAGATATACATATATATGTTCTAATAACTATAACGCATATCTAAAAAAATTAAACCATTAAGTAAATATAAATATATGGATAAGATTAAATTAATAGAATCCTTAAATATTTTAATAAATCAAAATTATTTAAAAGGAATTAATATTCAGACAAGTATAAGGTGTTTAATATGAGGTTATAGTAGCCTAATTGACTAATTTTTAAGCTTAATAGAATATGAATTTGTTCATAAATGTGGAAAAAATAAATCTAAATTATATAAAGATATGAATAAGGATTAAATAAAAGCCTTATTTTTGAGTGAAAAACAATTAAATGAAAAATTTTAGAGTTTGTTAGATCTAGGACCCAATTTTACAAAACGATTGAATGTTAAGAAAGAACAACTCTACACATGTTTAGAAGAAACTTATTATTCTTCTCATTTAATACATAATTTGCCATCATAAAATTAGAAAATGCGCTTTGGATAATCATGATTCAGGAAAGGACTTAAACCATCCTAAAAAAAGAATTAAAAGATAATGACCTAGTAGCATGTAAGGTTGACAAATGAAATTGTTTTGTGGAATATATAACATTAGGTAATGAACTAATAAATAAAAACAAATTATCATGTGATAATACCTTACGAAGTCAAACTAAATTTAACAATTACTTAAAAGAAGTTTATCGTCAAAAAAGGATAAGTTCACAAAAGAATAAGTTCATCAAAAAATGCAAAACATGCATTTTTATATCTCCTCCCAAAAATACATAAAGAAAAACATGCGGCTATACCAATTGTTGCTTCCTATATGACATACTCGTATAAATTGTCTAAATATATCGCCCAAATTTAAAATCAAAACTTGTAGGATAACATTTTTCGTGCATAAAAGATGGTCTAGAATTCTTCCAAAGGATTCGCAATATGGATGTGATAGATAAAAAATGATTTTGCTTTGATGTAATATCAATGTATACTAATAACCTTAAAAAAATTTTGGTTTCTAATAAACATACACTAATTCCAATAACAAACATCTTACAATAAAGTAGACATCCGCTTGACAATTATCGACAGCCATCGACAACCATCGACGACATCCGCTCGCTACTTACAACTAACGACTACTTACAACTAACGACTTGCAGACTAACCGAGTTTAAACATTCTTGATTATAACTAACTAATTAACATTTTATTATGGCAAAGAGAAAGCTAACTAAAAATGTCGGTTAGCAACTCAAGTCCGTCAAGGAAGCTTACATCGAAAAGCAAATTGGATGCGACAACAAGAACTGCAATGTTTGGACTCACGTTGCCATTCCTTTCACTGACGAGGACAACGTTTTAAATCGGAATTTCCTCCGCGGCTTCTGTTGTGCTGCCCTCGTAGGTAAGCTAATGAAGAATGACCACTCAAACGGTGGAGACGTTCTGAACGCTAACAAAACAGATTTGTGCTCAATAAATAAACTTGATGATATCTCTCAGTCGACTCAGACCGCTGTTATACATGGAACATCAACAAACGACAACATATCTTCCGAGCTATCGTCGTCATCCGTTTGCTTACTAACTCCTTCGTCATCTATGAAACCCGTTCTTGAAACTTCTCTCACACACACTCCTCATTTAACTACGGATAAAACTTCCCTTAATCTTCATCTTCCTAACAATGCAAACAGTAAAGGCCTTCATATCGTACCTCATTTTTCCTATTCATCCCCACATCTAAATACATCTCATACCCCTTTCTTCTCTTCACGTACTCCTTACTCTACCTCCACCGTATCACTTCTCAATAATTTACATCCTTCCGTCAAAATTATCTCCAGTAACATCTCCGTTCAACTATTCAACAATCCACTCCTGTCACACATGCTCCAACAGTATCACCTATCAATAATTTACATCCTTCCGTCAAAATCATCTCCAGTAACATCTCCGATCAACCGATTCAACACTCCACTCCTGTCACACATGCTCCAAACTATCTTAAATCTTCACTTAGCACCCCTGTCATTCCCACGTTTCTCTGATCTTCTGCCTCTACTACTACCAGGTCTGTCCGTCCACCACTACGTAATCGTTTTCCTTCGCGCGATCGATGCATTATCATATCTAATTTAAAGGTTTCCGAATCTGCTTCTCCTCAATGTCGCATCGATGATGATGTATCTGCTTTCAGGTCTATCCTATCAACCATTATTCCTGATAATAATCCATCCCTCTTCAATAATATCGCTCCTGTATCTTTGATCCGTTTAAACAAATCCACTAAATCCAATCATCTCAGTCCTCCACTCCTAAAAATCGTTTTCCGACATAGTTCACATGCATCCTTGGTACTTTCCCAACGTTTTAAACTTCTTACCACTTCGTCTACTTGTCGTATCTTTCCTGACCGCTCCCCTTCTGATATTGCCCTGCTCAATTTAGCTCGCATTGAGAAACATCGACGTGAAACAAACGGCGAGTCATCCTTATCTATACGTCAAATCAATGGAAATTTTCACGTTGTACACACAAGGCCAAAAATTCGATGGCGTCCCATCTCTCCCCCTTGTCTTCTTCGCTAGTCGAACTCGCTCCTAAGCATACTTTTCGTCTGAGTGTATTCAACACTCGCTCCATTCTTCATAAAGCTGATATGCTCCTTGATATCTTCGATCAATTATCTATCGATATTTTCTGCATTACTGACTCCTGGCACTCTGACTCCGACGATCTTGCTATTCGTCGTATATGTCGCTCTGGTTGTTCTTTAGCTGAATCAGCTCGTCCAATTGCCTCTCATACATCTACTGCTTTTAACCATGGCGGTATTGTTGCCATTGCTCGTTACCCAATGTCTTTACGTAAAATTAACGTTAACATCCGTTACACCTCGTTCGAATTACTCATATGCAGATTATCAACTCCTTTCCCTCTGGAACTTGTGATTGTATACCGTTCAGGTTCAGTTGCCCCCTCACGTATCTTATTTAACGACCTTGCAGATCTTATGTTTCACTGTTCATTGTCTTATACTCCTTCTTTTGTTCTCGGTGGCTTTAACATTCGTCTTGATCGCCCGTCTGACTCTGACTCTATCACTTTAACTAATCTTTTTTTCTGATTTTAACTATAAATTACTTTCAACAAGCCCAACTCATATTCTCGGCGGTGCTCTCGACATCATGGCTGTCCCTAACTGCTTCAATGACTATATTTCCTTGTCAATTACTGATCCTGCTTTGTCCGATCATTTCCTTGTCACTCTTACTCTTACTCGTCCTCATCCTCCTTCTCCTTCTCCACCATTATCCACACCAAGTCAACCCTGGAAACTTCTCGATATCCCTGTTCTCTGCACAGCCTTACTCAATTCTTTACTCTTTTCACTTCCTCTTAACTATCTCTCTCCCGATGATCCCTGCATTCTATTTGATTCTGAACTTACGTCGATCCTCAATAACCTTCTGCCTAGTCGACTTCGACGTTCCCAGCGCTTGCGCCATGCTCCCTGGTTCGATTCGGACTGTATTCTTTCTAAGCGTCGACTCCGTCACTCTTTTCGTATGTATAAACGCTTTCTTAAACGTTCTCCCAACTCACTCCTTCCAAATCTTCGTGATTCCTACTTTTCTCAAAGCCGTTCACATCTCATTCTTATGCGTACTAAACGTACTCTCTTTTGGCGTAATCAACTCAAGTCATCTTCCAACTCTAAATCAAATTGGAAAATCTTAAACTCAATTCTTTCACGATCATCTACCCCTTGTAATATAAATCCTGATGAATTTTCTTCTTATCTACAAACTAAGCTATCTAATTTACTTTCCCTACTACCCGTAGCCCCCTTGTACCCACTCTTCTCTTTAAATACTTCCCTCCCAGAACTATTCCACCTTCTTCCCGTTTCGTCTGATGAAGTTTCTTCGGTTCTGCTGTCATTACCTAATAAAACCTCTCCTTCTGACCCAATTCCCACTCGCTTGCTTAAAAATATCTGCTCCTCTATCTTACCATTCCTAACCACATTGTTCAACTCGTCAATCCGTAGCCGTACATTTCCTTCCATCTGGAAATGCGCCACTGTTCGTCCTATCATCAAAAAGCAATCTCTCGACTCCTCACTACCATATTCGTACCGTCCAATCTCACTTCTCCCAACCCTCTCTAAACTCCTTGAGCGTCTCGTTCTCAAGCAAGTTAACACATATCTCTTTTCCTCTAACTTATTTCCTCCCTTCCAAGCCGCTTTTTGCTCTAATCACTCTACTGAAATTGCCTGTCTTAAAGTTTATAATGACTTACTCATCTCGCGCAATCATAAATTATGTAGTGTCATAGTTTCTCTTGATCTATCGTCTGCTTTTGACATCGTCGATCACTCGATTCTTCTACATCGCCTTCGTCATGATTATGGCTTCTCTTTACCCATTGTACCATGGATTTCTTCATATCAATCAAAACCGTACATTTCGCGTCTATTCTAACTCTTCTCTCTCCCATCCTTCATCCATCCCGACCAGTGTTCCACAAGGCTCCGTATTAGGTCCCATGCTTTTCTCTCTTCTTCTCGGTGACTTATCTTCGATTTCTCATACATTTAACTTCCATGTTATGCAATATGCTGATGACATTCTCATCTATGCTCACGCACCTGCTTATCGTATCCATGATCTTAGTGTTTCTGTTTCCAGCTGTCTTGTCTCAATTTCCAATCATCTTTCTTCCCTTCGCCTTTCTCTGAATCCTGATAAATCTAAAATTATGTGGATCCTACCTCGACGCTCCGGCGTGGAATCTTCTTCCGTATCATTAAATTCTACAATTCTTTCTATCGTTGATAATCTCGTTTTCCTAGGCTTTCATTTCGACAACCGACTTTCACTTAAACCTTTCGTTAGTGATAAAGTACGCTCATCTACCTTGATACTCCGCAATCTCCGTCAAGTTCGTAGATTGATCGATTTACCTTCTTGTATGACTCTCATATCTTCTCTCATTATTTCTAGATTCTATTATTGTCTTAGTCTATTTTGCAACTCACCTAAATCCACTCTTCTTCCTTTACAACGCATCATCAACGCTGCCGTCCGAGTTCTCCTCCGTCTTCGTCGTTTTGATCATACATCGCACTATCTTGTTTCTCTTGATTGGCCTACCATTTATTGTCGTGTTCAAATTCGTCTTCTTATCATTGCTTTCCGCCTTGTAACTTTTCCTAACCCGTCATTTTTCAACCTTCCTTTTCTCGACAATTCTCGTACTGTGTATTGTGCTCTGCGTTCCCGTAATTCCCTTCTTTTACATGTCCCAAACTACTCTACCTCTTTTGGCTTCCGCTCCTTCGTTGTGGCTGCTCCTCTCTTGTGGAATCAACTGCCTATTCATATCCGCCAATCAACATCTATACCGTGCTTAAAACGCCAAATTCAATTCCATTTTAACAATTAACTAATTATCTGTGACTTTTGATGTTCTTTTTTTGTTTGTTAGTTGTCATGTAAGCGTGAATTTTGCACGCATTTGCCACGTTAAATAAATTATTGTATTATTATTGAAAGCCATAGGGATAGCATGTAATTTACTACCTGAAGGAAATACTGACGACGACAGAAACGTGGCATACCATCAATGGTTTGATATATTAAAAATGTGTACTATTGGCATTTGAATTTGATGGAGAACTGTATGAACAAACGGATGAATTGGCAATGGGTAATCCTCTATCACCTATTTTGAGCGAACTCTAAATCATCTGAAAAATATCTTTTTTGAAATTAAAATGTGGGTCCGTTATGTCGACGATACATTTGTTGTTCATCAGTTTTTTAAACAGTTGGATTAAAACCTAATGTTGTTTCCTCGTCTTCAAATACCCCTAACACTTGGAAAGTAGCTGCTGCTAGCTCATTGTCTTTGCGAAACAATTTAATTTGCTCCGATTTTGTCGAGATGAAAAAACGTGGTGGCTTAATAATTGACACTTTAAGAGAAAACCAATTTCCAAAGTGGGCGCTTAAAAAAGCTTTATATAAGACCAAGAAACTAATAAAATTCATATTGTTGGTCCTTTAAAAGAACGGAAGTATGTTAGGTTTTCATATATCAATGATATATGGAATAATCGATTTTAAAAATACGATAATGAAAACCAAATTTCAACATCCCATGATATTGTTTTGTACAATAAAAGAATGATTAAATTGTAGAATTTTTTAAAATTCAAATCCATCAACAACAATCCATCCGTCGTTTATAGAATCCCTTGTAAAGACCGATAAAATATACATAGGTCAAACTGAGCAAGGTATAAATAGAAGAGTAAGGCAACATAAATACACATTTAACCGTGGAACAAGCAGTGCCTTAGTTGATCACAGCATAAATAATAATCACATAATTGATTTCGATGGAAATACCATATTATCAAAAGAATCCAGTATGTTTAAATGTAGGATATTAAAAGCGTTTAATATTAACAAACTAGAGGATAACTGAATGGTTAGTAATAAAGCTGACTTTACCTTAAAATTAATATAAACGAAAGTCTGATTGTAACAAAAAAAATTGATTTTCTTATAATTTTATAATTCTATTTTTATATAACATAAATTATGTATTGTTTAAAATGTTTTGGTTTCCTCTATTTTGTTATTTTATTTTTTATTTTTATTGTTTTCTTATGAATACATATGTTTTGTACTTTTGTTATACATTTTTAGTGTTTTTGTTTCATTGTTGTGTTTTGTTTGCTGCGGTCCCTACAAACGAAAATGTTACATGAACAAATGTTAGCAACGATTTTGATTCCACCATCAATGTGCAAACCGACAAGAAACTTTATTTATATGACATTTTTTCATTTTATGTTAATTTTCTGAAGATGCTAGTAATTACTAGCGAAATATCAAAATAAAGGTTTTATTAAAAAACAATACATAACGACATAAATAATGACAATAAAATAGTTATAATGTCAATGTCAGATAAATGAACTGCATCTTGAACTTGACATGACAGTCTCCAACACTATACACAAAGAGACCCCAAATCCAAAGGGATCTGAGCTCTCCAACCGATCCAGCACGCCGCCTTCCGACTAAAACAACCGGGGTAGTTCACCCCCCGAAGAGTACAGTCAACGCTAACTATGATGGGTAAGCGGGAGATGAGGAGCTTAAGAAACCTTAGTCTTTGCTCTGGGGGACGTCCTCTAGAGAAGAAGACTAATCCCGAGATAGCTCAAGTACCCCAGAGGCCCACCTGGATTTTCCCATTTAATGACAGATGCTAGGCCCGTTTCAGGGCCCACCTAGCTCTCTTCAGGATACGTTTAAGTCTATCCAGGACAGCTTTCGCGGACCAACTCACGGTAACGGTGAACCCCAGGTATTTTACTCGATTGGAGAAGGTAGGGAGTGGATCAGAGGCAAATAAGGAGGCTAGAGCAGAGAGTGCTAATCTCTTAAGCTTTTGCTTCGTCGCAGGGGAGCCATGAAAGACAATTACCTGCGATTTGGCAGAGTTTAGAATAAGGTTGGACCTGGGTAACTGGTCTTTTAATCTTAAAAAGAAACGGCTGATGTTAAAGACAACGTGCTTGCACCTGCGTCCAGAGAACAGAGCTGTGGTGTCATCAGCGTACACCACTAGACGTTGATCACGCTGTTTAAATATTTTGAAGAGATTTATGGAAGCAGCAAGATACAAGATAGGAGAAAGAGGGGAACATTGAGGCACACCCGTAATAGGGTAGAACTGACGCGCATCAGGGTCATCTTCATAATAGAATCGCTTGGTATACAACAGTATCTCCACCCTTTTAACAATTCTCGCGGGCAACCCGATGGACCTGAGAGAAGAGATAATAGAAGGAATGGAGATGCGGTCAAATGCAGCAGAAAAGTCAAGGAAAACAGCCACAGCAAGTTGATGACTATTCTCCCGACAAAACTGATGCACCTCACCTACTGCAGAATGGACCGAGCGACCCTTGACGAACCCATGGAAACCAGGAGGGATTAAATTTCGCCTACTTAAATGATCGCGGATTCTACGCGCAAGCGCTTTCTCGTAGATCGATACGAGGGAATTTTGAATCGAGATGGGTCTCAGGTTTTTAGGACATAAGACCGGATATTTCTTTGGGATAAAGATTCTACGACTAATGTTGATGCCGGCCACATCGGATGGGGTGGCTAATAGCATTGTGACGGCCACCTCCCTCTTCTCGGGTCTGTCAAAAGCTGACAGACCCGAGAAGAGAGTGGAGCGACGGTGTTGGAGGTGCCCGGAAGAGGCCCCCAGGCTTTGAGTATATCTAGAACGGATATATGTCTACTTCTGAAGTCTTCCCAAGGCGGGATTGGTTGCGGTGATTGAGTGGCTCCATAGTTATGTAAGGAAAGTGACTCCTCCAAAACTCTATCAAGACCAATACTTCCGATCCACTCGGACGCTCTATCCTTCCAACAAACAACCCTCTCTTTCTTAAATATCTTCCAGAAGGTAGACTGAGAAGGGTTAAGACGAGCAATGCTCGACTTATCCTTACTCAGCTAGAACCAGTATCTGGTACGCCTGTATTCTTTCGAGAGAGTCTGTTTGGCCGAAGAGGAGAGGTCAGGAAGGTGCAGCAGTTTGGGCAGGACCTTGAGTTTTGTCGGAGTGGGGCTGAAAATGCGACCTTTATAGGTAGTCGATAAAAACGCGGTGGCTTGCGAAGAGAGATAGGAATTAAATTTTGTTAAACTCTCAATGCCAATTCGGGGGAAGCGTTGGATAGCTGCTTGGAAGAAAGCCACTCTGATAGGATCAAAGTGGAATCTTCTACGAAGCAGGGAATCCTCTTCTATCCGCCAACGAATCAGGTCATGAGAGGTGGACAAATGTTGCTGCGATTGCTCCGTGCAGAAGGTTTTAAGCAACCACTTCTCGTGGAGCAATAGTAAGTTGAGGAGAGAATTCGTTGTTGTGCAATGAAAGGAGGGGGACGGTGGTTTATGAATAAGATAACCATTCCTGGCTCTGCGGAGTGCTGCATTAATCCAACGACCAGTTCTGTCGTTGAAGTCACCTAGTACCATGTCATAGCCGCCATCAATTATCCCATCCAGAAGGTCACGGTTCTTGTGAATCTCCCCCGGATGAATATAGACGTTGGCTAGACTGAGGCGTTTACCGTTCTTAACGAGTGAAACTACTAAGCAAGATAGGGCTGGACAGGAGTAGTTTAAAATGAGGGAGGATCTTAAGGAGCATTTAACTAAGGTCAAGAGTTCTTGAGATGAAGAGTAGTGAAAGGGGGTTATGCACGGAGTATAGTGGGAATAAATGTGCTTAAGGATAAATCGAGTAATGTCCTGGGGGAGACGGATAGACCGTGTCTCCTGAAGGACTATAACATCTGCGTCTCTACCAGATAGAAGCCTAAGGGCAGAAGCACCTCCCGAATTCCACTGAAGAATATTCAGTGAAAAAGGCTTGGGCTTACTCACCATTGTGCAGACCAGTTAGACGGGAGCTGGCGGCCTAGACAGAGCTAGGAGTGGAAAGGTTTCCCTTCCCATCACTAACCCCGCCATTGGCCGGTGCCCCCTGGGCATTATCATCATTTCTCTGGGTGGAGTCTGTAATATTGCCATTCAGGAGTTTACCCACCTTGAGCGGTGATATCGGATGAGCAGATCCACCCCTTTTTTTGGATTTGGGACAGGTCTCTACTTGAGCGACGGTAGGGGATTGAAATAATGCGTTTACCAGCGGCTTGATAAGGTTTTCCATTTGGTTTAGAATCATTTTCTTAGAATTGTCTATAATAAACAGAATGTCCGCATTTGACATTCTATCCGGAGGATTTGATTTAGCTACGTCGGAGAACGAGGATTTGGTTGCAGCAGATGGACGAACAAATTTATTTATGTATCTAGTAAAATGTTGACACTTGCGAGACCAAGACGGATGTCCTAATCCGCAGTTGCTACAAGTAGGGTTCGCTGTGCATTTATAGTTATTTGTCATGTCGGAGCAGGAGACACTGCTGCATACACCACACAATGGAGGCGCCTTGCAAGTGAAGACCCAATGCCCCCACTTATGACATTTATTTCAGTGAGGATACGTGAGAAGATCCTCACTGATCAGCACACACTTAAGATTATAACCAATAAACGGATTAACAGCATTCTTACACATGACCTCACCAGTGTCCAGGTCAGTGTTCGCAAATGCGACCGGCAATGGGTCGCCTGATTTGGATTTTAATTGCCTTACTGAAGTAAGTTTATATGTTTTCTTAAGACTTTTGATGTCAGAATCATCGGGGAATAACGGAAAATTAGTTATTTTAATTGTAGCTTGGATGGGTTTATAGTTAAAAGTTCCGAGATGTGCGAGATTCTTAGTGAAAAAATCCATATATTGCTTAGCAATGTCGCCAGGTGAAAAAGAGACTCTTAGAAGATTGTCGCCTGTCTTGACAGAGTTAAATAATATGCGAGCAGGTTGTTTATTAATGAATTCACGTAGAAATGTATTAAATAATAAGTGGCGTTCAATCAGTTTAATTCCTGAGATTAGTATTCGATTTTTCAGTTTAGGCACCGGGAGGAGCTCCCCTGAGTTACCAGAATCAGAAATCAATACTTCACTTACCTTATTATCAGCATATTTGTCATCTTTAACTTGAAAATTACCCATACCTGAAATAAAACTTTATTTGTGACTTTTTTAATTTTTATGTTAAAACCGTAACCCAACATTGCACCGCCGAATACTACTTTGTTGTGAAAATGTGCAGTATTAGTATGGTTAAGGATCAAAAATCGGCAGTAAAACAAATTTTCCAGCAAATGAAAGCAAGATTAGCTTTGATCTCAAAACGGAGAGAGATCTCCCTCCTGTGCCTAAATTGGTCAACCTGGTAATAATCAGACTTCTTCAACCATTTGATCGTAATAATCTCTTCAATATGTTCCTAAGGGAGTTTACAAGCGCTTAAAAGAAGATAATTCTATTCAATTCAATTAAATTCTTTGACTCTGAAATCCGGATTACTTTCAGCTCTCCGGATCTGGCAGCAACGTACCTAGAATTTTTTGACATGCATCTAAAAGAATTTGGATCATCGACTACCTACAAGCCTATTCAGGCTACTCTTAAAATTAATAAATTTCCGCCCTTCGCAACATATGATGATTTAAGAGTCCTCACATCTAAGTACAGAATTTCCAATTTTCGCCCCATCCTGGGCAAGAAAGACCGGCATATACCAGTAGCATTATGTTCTACCGCAGTCAACCAGGCGAAATGCCTGGCTAAAAGTAAATGTAACCTTTTATTAGGGTACAACCTTTCTTTTACACTTATCGACGCTGACGACTTAACATACCCGCATTGCAATGATTGCAACCTTTAGGGGAACTGGTTCTCGAACTGCTCTAGGCCCCCTTAGGTGTAGATGGGGTTTGCGGCTATTCTGACGTCCATGAGGAGAAATGTGCTATCCCCACTCTATGTTCCAATTACGGTGGTCAGCACCCCGCCTGGTCTAGAAGATGTACTATCTTCAAGGAATACAAGTTAACGCATTGTGGGGCACCGGCCAGACCGGCCCACTTTGCCGCTGCCTGCTTGTCCAATTCAACCGATGCTGGTATGACGGACGCCGATATTGCCAAACTTGTTGACGCTAGATTACAGGTGTACAAGGACAAGATTCGAGCCTTAACGAATCATCTGATAGCAAAATTCGAGGAGTCTCGCTCTCCTCCATCGACGATTTTACCTCTTCAAAGAGAGCCCCCCTCGTTCTAAGAAGAGATCCTCTTTAAAACAGAGGCTGGCAACCTTGAAGTTAGGAAAGAAAGGTGATATTTGCTGGGAGTAGTTGGCCTCAAAGAAGGGTAAAGACAATGCCGGTGGGCAAGTGTCTTCTTACGAATGGGTTGGGAGTGAGAAAGGCAACTTTCTCTCTTCTGGTTCCTGCTAGGAGGTAGGCATCCCACCCCAGCTGATGTAACACAATGCAAAGTCGTCAAGAGCCTTGTTCACTGAATATCCTTCAGTGGAATTTGGGAGCTGCTTCTGCCCTTAGCCTTTTATCTGGAAGAGGTGCAGGTGCTATAGTCCTCAAGGAGACGTGGTCAATCCGTATCCCCCAGTAGATTACTCAATTTATCCCCAAGCACATTTACACTCACTTTACTCAGTGCATAACTCCTCCCCTTCATCTCAAAGGGTTTTTAACCCTAGTTAAATGCTCCTTAATATCGTCTCTTCTTTAAAACTATTCTTGTTGAGCTCCTGGACCGTATTTTGGGTAGTAGCTATGACATGTTACTCAGTGAATTCAACGATATAACTTGTCATTGGATTAATGCAGCATTCCGCAGAGGCAGGAACGACTACCTTATTCATAAACCACCGTCCTCCTTTCATTACTCAACAATTAATTCTCCTCTCGACATATTAATGTTCATAAGATGTGGTTGTTGAAACCTATCTGTACTGAGCAGTCGCGCCAAAAACAGACCACTTATCATGACCTATTCATTGGCGGATAGAGGAAGATACGTTGCTTAGAAGGAGGTTTCACTTTGATTCCATCAGAATGTCTTTATTTCAGACAGCTATTCAACTCTTCCCTAGAATTAGTAATGATAGTTCGATCGAATTTAATTCCTACTTCTCATCGCAAGCTACCGCGTTTCTTTCGACTACCTATAAAGGTCGTATTTACAATCCCACTCCAACAACACTCAAAATTCTGGCGAAAATACAGCACCTTCTTAATCACTCTGTTTCCGCCAGACTGGCCCTCGCGAATGAATACTGGAGCTCTAGATATAGATTCCAGCTGAGTAGGGATAAGGCAAGCATTGCTAATCTTAACCCTTCTCAATCTTCCTTTTAAAGGATTTTCAAGAAGGAAAAGTTTGTCTGCTGGAATGATAGAGCCTTGGGTTGGATCGGTAGCATAGGCCTTGACAAAGTTTTAATGGAATCACTATCCCTACATAATTACAAAGCCACTCAATTTCCCCAACCAATCCCGCCATGGGGTGACTTCAGGAGTAGGGATCTATCTGTTCCAGATATCCTAAACTCTTGGGGTCCACTTCCGGGCACCTCCAAATCCGTCGATCCACTATCTTTTCGGGTTTGTCGGTTTTGACATCCGATAAAAGAAGAAAAGTGGCCGTCACAATGCTTTTAGCCTCACCATCCGATGTAGCCGGCATCAATATTAGTCGTAGAATTTTTTTACCCAAGTGTAGTCCGGTCTCATGTCCTAAAAATCTGCGGTCCATTTCGATTCAAAACTCCCTCATCTCTATCTACGAAAAAGCGCTTGGGCGTAGAATCCGCGACCATTTAAGTATGCGTAATTTGATCCCACCGAGTTTTCATGGGTTTGTCAAAGGGCGTTAGATTCATTCAGCAATAGGTGAAGTGCATCAGTTTTGTCAGGATAACGGTCATCAGCTTGCTGTGGCTGTTTTCCTTGACTTTTTTGTGTCGATCAGACTCTTAGTTTAGCGAGAATTGTGGAAAAATATGTTCGACGTAATAAAATAGAGCAATGTATAAAGATATTCATTCGGTGTATAATCATATGCCTAGACATTTATGTGATGTGAGACATTTATATTCATTGATCATATGCCTAGACATTTATGTGATGTGAGAGAAATGAATGTGGAATTCGATAGTGATAATCGACCCGCTAGATTACATGTTATGAGGTCGATGTACGACAACTGCATGGAAAACGACCAATCAAGAGTAAATCGATGTCAGAATGGGATGTAACATAATCAGTGCAGATGCGGCCGCATATCAATCAAGTGGTGTGGATTGCTGCTGACTTTAATTGTTACTTCTGATTCTTTGGAGTTTATATATTCTTGATCAGTAACTACTTACATAAAAGAATTTATTATTACTGACTGGTCTCTTTATTTCAACAATTAGATGATAATGGCATGCCATTAAGTACGATAGCATATGGGATTCATTATCATTAGATAAATCAAAAGATATAAGATATACCTAATATCAAATTACAAGCAATTTGGATACAGAAAAAGGAAATAAAAAATGACTTCTTCCGCTAATACAGACTTCAAGGTTAGTACAATTTCAACTGTTATTTCGTCGGGTTCGGGGGTACTTCCCCCATCCCTAAATTAAAAAATCTAACTATAATTACCCTCAAGGAACCTCTAGAGAGGCATAAATTATTTAGTAAATTCCTAAGGAAATTTGTCTCTAACTACAACAACCGAGTTCCTTTTAACGCAGACGAGATATCTGAGACAAAGGTTAAGATTTCCTTTACATCTGAAAACTTAGCCACAGAATATATGAAATACTTCAAGGAAAATCTCTCTGATTTGGGTGACATTCAATTCAAGCCGATCCTAACCTCACTCAAGATAAACAATTTTCCGCCTCATCTAGAGGAAAGTGACATGGTTGCCCTAAAGACGACATCCAATCTTTCTTCTGTTAGGACTGTTACAAGTAAAAGTGAGATGGCGCTTCCCATAGCGTTCTGTAACACTTCAGCCGACCATCGGGACGTGTTGGCCAAATCGGCCTGTAACCCGTTCCTGGGTTATAATCTCCAGTTTACTGTACTTGACTCTGATGACCTTACATACCCACATTGCAATGTATGTCACAAGTGGGGGCATTGGGGTTCCAGCTGTGTTGACGCTAAGACCTGTGGGGTCTCTTCCCTCACCTCATGCGTGAGTCTTATTAAAGGAGGGAAATGCCACACTCAGCCCCTTTGCTCAAACTGCAATGGTTCCCATCCGGCATGGTCTCGGAAATGTGCGGTTTTTAAAGAATACGTAAGGGACTTCGCTCGTCCTTCATCTACTCAAGCAAAACTTCCGGATATAACCAACTGTGCGCCTGCCAGGATGTCCGATAAGGACATACTTCTGATCATCGAAGCCAATAAGCGTGATATTTTAGCCAATATGCAGGCCATGTTAACTCAATTTGTTTCAGCCTTAGGCTCGTCACCAGGGATCAAGCCGATTAATGTTTCTGCTTCCAATAAAAGAGGGGCTTCGGTATATTCTATTCCTTCTCCGAAAGTGGGGAATTCGCTCTTCTTGTTTAGTAGTTTCACTCAGTAAGAACGGCAAACGCCTCAGTTTATCCAATGTCTACATCCGTCCAGGAGAGATTCATAAGAACCGGGAGCTCTTGGATAGGATTATTAACAGCGGTTACGACATGATACTAGGTGACTTTAACGACAGAAGTGGTCGTTGGATTAAAGCAGCACTCCGCAGAGCCAGGAACCGTTATCTTATACATAAACCACCTTCCCCCACCTTTCATTGCACTTCTACGAATTCACTCCTCTACTTATTACTGCTACATGAGAGATGGTTGTTAAAACCCTTCTGTACGGAGCAGTCGCGACAACATCTGTCCACCTGTCATGACCTAATTCGCTGGATCGAAGAAGATACGCTGCTTCTAAGGAGATTCCACTTTAACCCGATCAGAGTGGCTTTCTTTCAACTAGCTATCCAACGCTTCCCCCGAATTAGCAATGAAAGTTTAACCGAATTTAATTCCTACCTCTCTTCGCAAGCTACCGCATTGCTTTCGACAAACTGAACAGGTCGCATTTTCAGTCCCACTCCGACAAAACTCAAGACATTAGCATATTTGCTCAGTCTCCCCAAACTCTCTGCTTCTGCCAGGCAAGTTCTCTCGGAAGAATATTAATGCACTAAGTATAGGTTCCAACTGGGTAAGGATAGAGCTAGCATTGCTTCCCTTAATTCATTCCAGTCTTCCTTCTGGGAGATTTTCAAGAAGGAGAAGTTTGTCTGTTGGAGGGATAGGGCATTGGGTTGGATTGGTAATACAGGTCTAGGCCAAGTTTTGAAGGAGTCACTATCCCTACACAATTATGGAGCCACTCAATCACCGCAACCAATCCCGCCTTGGGGAGACTTCAGGAGTAAAAACTTATCTTTCACAGATATTATTAATGTTTGGGGACCTCTTCCGGGCACCTCCCAATCCGTCGCTCCACTCTCCTCTCGTGTCTGTCAGCTATTGACAGCTGAACAAAGAAGGGAGGTGGCCGTCACAATGATGTTAGCCATCTCCATCCGATGTGGCCGGCATCAATATTAGCAGGAGAATTTTTATATTAAAAAAAGTATCCGGCCTCTTGTCCTAAAGACCTGCGGCCCATTTCGATTCAAAATTCACTAGTCTCGATCTACGAAAAGGCGATTGCGCATAGAATCCGCGATCATCTGAGTAGGCGAAATTTAATCCCAACTGGTTTCCATGGGTTCGTCAAAGGTCGCTCGGTATATTCAGCGGTAGGTGAAGTGCATCAGTTCTGCCACAAGAATAGTCATCAACTTGTTGTGGCTGTTTTCCTTGATTTTTTGCTGCATTTGACCTCATCTATATTCCCTCTGTTGTCTCTTCTCTCAGGTCCCTCGGGTTGCCTGCGAGAATTGTTAACAGGGTGGAAATACGGCTGTACTCCAAGTGATTCTATTATGAAGACGACCCTGATGCGCGTCAGTTCTACCCTATTACGGGTGTACCTCAAGGCTCCCCTCTCTCCTATCTTATATCTTGCGGCTTCCATTAGACTCTTTGAAATATTTAAACGCGAACAACGTATAGTGGTATACGCTGATTATATCACAGCCCTGTTATCTGGACGCATGTTTAAAGACGTAGTCTCGGACATCAGCTGTTTCTTTTTAAGATTAAAAGATCAATTACACAAGTCCAATCTTATTCTAAACTCCGCTAAATCGCAGGTGGTTGTCTTTCATGGCGCCCCTGCAACGAAGAAAAAACTTAAGATATTAGCACTCTCTGCGCTCTCTTCTATTTTGACTAATCAACCACTCCCTGTCTTTACGAGTCGAGTAAAATACCTGGGGTTCACCGTTACCGTGAGTTGGTCCGCGAAAGCTGCCCTGGATAGACTTAAACGTATCCTGAAGAGAGCTAGGTGGGCCCTGAAACGGGCCCAGCATCTGTAATTAAATGGGAAAACCCAGGTGGGCCTCTGGGGTACTTGAGCTATCTCGGGATTAGTCTTCTTCTCTAGAGGACGTCCCCCAGAGCAAAGACTAAGGTTTCTTAAGCTCCTCATCTCTCGATTACCTAGCATAGTCCGCCTCGATTGGGCTCTTCGGAGGGCGAAAGACCCCGGGTGGTTCAGTCGCAGAGCGGCGTGTTGGATTGGTTGTGGGACTCAGATCTCTCCGGACCTGAGGCCGTGATTATTATGGAGACGGAAGGAAGAAGATGATAAACCTTTTATGCTTTCTGTTATTTTTTTCTTTTCTTACCTATTTGTCTAACCTATTTATCCTGTATTTAATTTTTTGTAAGAAAATCATTATGATTCTTTGTCAGACAGGTGTTTTAAACTCACCAGCCCAATTTGTTATATAAAGGAAATTTTTTGTTTTGTAAAAACACTAAAAACGTTCATTTGCAGCAATATTAAATAAAATATTTTTATATTACGTTTCTTACCTGACAAAAATCCATGTAGTGCCGTGTAGATCACAAAATAAATAAAAAATCCATTTACGTTGACGATTATGATATTAATAACACCAATCAATATAAGGCATATATTGTACAACGAAATTCTTTTGATCTTAAATAAACTGGAACCAAGAATTATCAACGAAATATTAAACGAAAATCACTGGAAAATCTGACTGATAAAATGATATTAGATAATCGTTACGCTATTCCGTTTAATATAAATATAAATAATGAATATAAAGTTTAAATTGTAATAAAATTAGTTTCCTAAATATACTAAACTACAATTAAAAATTTTAATAAGCGATAATAAATATAGCAATTAATGCATAATAATAACTAATATATTTTATACAATATTTTTATGCCAATAAGAAAGAATATAAATTATCAGAAATTAATAGACTTGTGATATTTAATATTTTGAATATAGTTTATTATTTATGTAACATTAATATTATCAATTATATATTCATATTAATATATTAACATGGAAATATTAAAATTGGAAATTTTAATATTAAAATATTGATATTTAATATTAATATTAACATTGAAACATTAAAGCGGATATGAAATTCAGATAGCTGAACAAACAGATAGCTTGGATGGATTGCTATGCAAATAAACGTCCGCTAATATAGCTTATTTCAACTCATTGCTATCACGATTAGTTTTGTTGTATTAAGATAGCTTGTCACAAACGATCTGATCAGTGCCAATGTCGATTTTACATAGAATCACGATCCTCGCTTTTACATTAAGTAGCATACATTATTTGATAATTTAATTTTTGTAACTATTTTATTTTACCTGGTCGAGATGCATTCGATCGAAATGATAATTTTTTTTTAATTTTTAAAATAAGTTTCAAAATAGTAATGAAATTACTAAATAAATACCACCAGACTTCAATATCAGATTATAAAATGTAATAACATGTTATAGTAAACATTAAAACATAAAATTATTTGAATTTCCAATTAATAGAATTTAAAATTTCCACAATAGCCAGTGTATTGTATTTCAAATGATAAAAACAGCATCTAGATGGATAACATTAAGATGGATAACAGAATAATGAATTATAAGAATCCACAATTAATAAAAAATACCAAAAATTTGACTAAGAGAACTTTTAAATTATTTTCACAAATAGTTAATCATCAATTTATTCTCCTTTATTATCGTTAGACTTGAGGAAAAACATTTAAATCGAATTGCTGCTACAGATTCTGCAATAATATTGCGAAAATATGGTGAATAGAACGCCACTTCTAATGTAAGTTGTTGTATTATCGCTGCAAATTTAATAATTCAATAATATAAAATTTGAATATTTATTATGCAGCTTAGGTGCATATTTAATTTTCGTAATTATGCCAGGATTGTTTTGCAATATGCCAGATTACGGCAAAACGCCTTATGTTAGGGAAGTTTTTGTCTTCCGTTTAGAACACTTCAAATCTGAAGATTGAAGATTATAATTTTTAAATAATTACAGTGGTTTTAACATTTACTCTCTTATATTTTATTAAAGAATATACTCTCTTATACTGAAAAAGCATAAGATGATGCAAAAATGGCATTGCATTTGATTGTGGATTAAAAGTAAATTGTATACCTCTGAACGTGGTGGTATAAGGCTTGAAATCAATCGTAGTGCTTTAAATAGCAATAATATTTGCTTAAATGAATAAACACTATTGTTGGAAGAATACAATTAGATGGACTACGAGCAAATAAGAATATATGTCATAGTAAAATAAATTAATGAGTTGTTTATTAAAAACAGAAGCACACAAAAGTGTTTGAACATCAGATTATAAAATCATTAAAATTATAACATCATTTAATTTGTTAAAATGCAGGCTTAATACAATGAGACAACATTTAGACTTTTAATGAATCTACAGACGGGATGTATTAACACAAAATATTAATAAATGTATTAACACAAAATATTATAAATAAATAACGTTTAAATTCAAAATAAAACGTAAAATTTGCAGAAATAACGTGGCAAGTTAATCTGATAGCTCAACTAAATCTAAACATTCGTGGATTTGTCTATAAGTTGATGTGAAGTGACTTAATACAGAAAATGTTAATCTGAATTTGCATCATGCTAATTAAAAAACCGTCCGGGGCTTACCTGCGTTCAATAGTGAAATTTCTAAATTTTGAGCATTGAACCAAGCGCAGTATTTTATTTTAGTAAATAAAATTACTAAATTAGTAAATTTTGAAAGTTGATTGTAAAATATGTGTTTAGTTTAGGAAGCAACAATGAGCTAACTCGTTACATAAAATAAAAATTGTAGCATACGCTATTGTGATGTGTTCACATTTACCTGTAATTGAGAGAGCGCAATTTCTGTAAAGTTGAGTTTATTTCAGAAGGAAGCATCGATGTTATAACTTCAAATAAGCTTCATCACAGGTAGATTGAGCACTAGTAGAATATGCATATCACACAATGAATGCTTTGAAACATTCATTTAAACTAAAATGCTTTGAAGAGCAGAAGAACAATGAATACTTTTAATCGCGCCGCATGTTTACTCATTTCACATTACAACACGAGAACTCTACTTACATCTTATATGAATCTGGAAAATATCAAAATAAAAGGCTTCAACAAAAAAAGATGATTTACCTTACGGCTGAAAATAAACAAAATATTTAATCAAGCGCAGCGATTCAGAGGGGGAAACGCGGCATGTATCCGGTAAACCCTCTTTGGGGACGGCCCCGTTCCATCTGGATGGGTCGCATGAAAAACATAGTTCACTTGTCGGACTATATTTGTACAGTGATTTGTTAATTTTTTTATAAAATTTATAAATTTTATCAACTTAAATGATTTAAGATCTTTATTTGTAGAAGCTTTGTGAAATAAAATATGGTTTACCTCTGAATAAAAGCAATCGTTGACAACTTAAGTTAACAATTCTGTTAACCATTTTTTACACAAATTTAAAATCATGAAATTTAAATTAATAACAGCAGCAGGAAACAATTTCCAACAAAAAATTACCTTCGATCGAATTAGAAATAAAGTAACTTATGTTTTAATTTTCCGTAGATAACAGATAATGGTGTTTCAACGAAGTCTCCTTAATTGTCAAAATTGATATCAGTTTGTATGTCGTCACGACTTGTAGTAAGTGATGAAGAAATGGTTAATTATCTTATTTAGCATTTGACATATTGTCTATATTCACAGTAAAAAGATACTGGGAATTAAGCAGGAAAATAATAAATCGAAGTCGCTTGTCAAAACACATTATCGCCATGAATTTGTCGTTTTTTTAATCGGGAAAAGCTGCGAGAAATAGTGCACAAGAAGAAATCAGAGATTCCTAAGCAAAGCTATCTCTTATGGGAATTGTTTGACCCGATTTCTCTTTTGTCTGCTGCTGATGCAGCTAAAAGTACGTCAAACTAGAAAATAATTGTAAAAATTAGTGATTAAATCCTCTACTGATAGCACAGGATGTTACTTTAACGATTGCGCAATCCGAAAAGCAGCACAAGCAGTAAAGCTGCTTTTTAAATCCATTTCAGAATACGTAATATGGCACTTTTGAGATAAAGAGACTACATTATTATCTGCTTAAAAATTAGCGATGAAAATATTTATTTGCCAAATAATATAATTATTAAATAATAATTATAATTGTTATAAGATTCTATAAGATTTTTAATAAGATTAATCATATTAATCTTATAATCTTATAGTTACCTGTAACTTAACTGAAACTCAATTTTTTGTATTATTAATTTAAAAATAGAAGCATTTTAATATTAAAAAGAAATTTTATAACAAAGAATTTTCATTAATCAAATTAATCAATTTACTTAGAAATTAAAATTTATAGGATATCCAATTTATTAGATATCATTATCAGGAACTGCTATTTTATCTGGTTTTGGCCCCTATTCCTCAACCAAACATAACAGGGACCAACTACATGCTGATGACGTATTTCCTCTGATGAAATTTGATTATATAGTATATTATTCTAATACAAAGTTAATTGCTCTACCATAATTAGTGGATTTAAATCAGTCCAGGCTCCATTTACATGAAGAAAATGGAGTAAATGCTGGATTTACTGGATAAAATTTTAATTTTACAATACGAATATGAAAAAGATACTTGACAAATAAATTTCATCAGAATAAATATGTCTTTATTCTAAGAACAAATTCATATTCTATATAATTTGTCTAAATACTTAAGATATATACTTTCTTTATCATTCTTTTAAGAATAAGGCTACCTGGATAAATTTGTTCGCTTATTGAATAAAAATTATTAGAGTAAATACACATATATCATCAATGTATCGAAACATATATTTCATATATTTATATTGTTTAGATTTAGTTTTTACACAGTTATGAACAAATTCATATTCTATAAAGCTTAAAAACAAGTCAGCTATAATTGGGCTACTATTACTACCCATTGGAACACCTTTTACTTGTCTAATTATAGATGTCCCTACTTTTAAATAATTTTGATTTATCAAAATATTTAAGGATTCTATTAATTCAATTTTATCCATATATTTATATTTATTTGATGGTTTAATTTTTGTTAGATAGGCGTTATAATTTTATTCCTTGTGTTTGTTCTAAAAATTCTTTTGTAGAATTAATACTGAAATAGTGTTTTATACTAGTATTAATTATCAACTATTTGAACTGTGATTTTTAGACAATTAATGATAAACAACAAAGGCTTTATTTACAACTAAAAGCTGTCTTTTTAATCAATTTATTATTATACTTTAAATAAATTATAATGAATATAATATTATGAATATGATGAATTTATATTAAATAATATTACATAATATTAAATATTTATTTAAATATGTTTTGTGTAAATTTAATCATCTTTTGCGTGTTTAAGATATAAATATATCTTATATATAAGATATATTTATATCTTATATAAGGTATATATAAATATACCTTATTTATATATTAAAAGTAGTTTTAATTTATGTTAATTTAATGTTCAATATCTTCATTATCATCTACACTAGTTTTATTAAAAATAAGGCTACCTGAATAAATTTGTTAAAAATCATTAGAATTAAATACACATCATCAATATATCGATACATATATTTCATATCTTTATAGAATTTAAAACATAAAGTGGTTTTAACGTGCATTTAAAAGCACTACATATGAACCTAGGTTTTATTGGATTTTTATGTAATTTTGGATTCAAATATAATATAGGTATAGTTTTATTATCTGATTCAATTTAAATACCCTTCTTATCCATTATAGAACAATGACTTGTTATAATTGTTTCTAAACTCAACTCACTACGTTCCATGTTGGATTTACATTTAAATCATTAGAATTAACCTCTTTCATTAGTATATCATAATAAAGCTTTTTGCATATGAAGACAAAGTTATTACTAGCTTTATCAATAGTTGTTATTATATAGTTATGCTATATGCATATATAGCATAACTATATATGTTATATATAGTTATGTTATATATGTTATCTCTCTATACATATCTTTATTAATACTATCTTTCCTTTTATAAGTGTTTGTTATTTTAATTTTCTTTTGAATTTTATCAAATACATAACATTTCCAAAATAATTATAATAATTATGAAGGACATTTCTCCAAATGTCCTTTCCTTTACAATTGTCTGTTAATTTTAAATTTGTTTGTTAATTTTGTTAAATTTTTATCCTGTATATATTTAAGCTTTCACTGGTAATCAGCTTACCGAAGTAAGAATTAACTCATTATATACCGAATTCTAAATAATATTTAAATAATACTATTATTGTTGTATTATATATGTCCAATTGATAGCATTTTATTTAATTCACAATTTTTAATTAATCTAGATTATGGGTACATATGTGTTCATTAATTTTATCATAATTATGATGTTTGCAATTGCATTCTGTTTCTAGAATGTTTCTAATATAATCATTACATATTGCTTTTAATTCTTTATTATAATTAACTTTTTGTCTTAGTGACGATAACAGTTAATACCGTATTTTAGGAATATATTTACTTAAATCTGATCCTATTATTTCTTTACATTTAGAATTATTTAAAGTCTATCTATATTCATGTTATCTATGCATTTATTAATGAAGTTTATGGTTAATGTATATTTTCTATTGTTATTATTAACATTTATTGTACGATTATAGTATTTTGTATTACAATAACTGTCTATTATACAACTTAGCCTATCATAGTCGTTAATTAATTTTTGATTTATTGAACATATGATATCTTTAGAAAAACTTCTTATATTTACATAAAGATCTTTTAGCTTATTATCTCTTAAAAGTTGTTTTAATATTTCTAATTGTTCATTTATATACATATCTTTTTTAATATTTTTAACTCTATTTTTCCTATTCCTTTTATCACCATGACTTCTTGGTTTGCGTTTAACCGGATTATTATAATATAGTTGTTTATTATGTATTATACTACTTCTACCAATTCCTTGTACCACGTCATTCAATCCTAATGGGTACATGGAATTAAGCGTTTTAATCCAAAAATCTTCTTTTTCTAATAGTTTTTGATTTAATATTGAAATGTTTTTTTTTCAATTAATTCTAGATCATGGGTACATATATCTTCATTTATTTTATCAAAAATAAGACTTTTACAATTGCATTCTGTTTCCATTATGTTTCTAATATTATCGTTACATATTGATTTTAATTCTTTATTATAATTACAAATTTTTCGTCCTAATGGTGGTAGGAGTTTATACCTTATTTTAGGAATATATTTACTTAAATCTGACCCTATTATTTCTTTACTTTTAGAATTATTTAAAAGTCCGGCTATATTTATGTTATCTATACATTTATTAATGAAGTTTATGGTTAATGTATATTTTCTATTGTTATTATTAACATTTATTGTACGATTATAGTATTTTATATTACAATAACTGTCTATTATACAACTTAGCCTATCATAGTCGTTAATTAATCATCGATTTATTGAACAAATGATATTTTTAGAAAAACTTCTTATATGTAAATAAAGATATTTTAGTTTATTATCTCTTAAAAGTTGTTTTAGCTTTTCTAATTGCTCATATATACATTTTTTCAATACTATTACATCATCAAGTGATTTTAAACCCATTATTCGACGTATCATTTTATTATCAAGGTATGTTGAAAGTCACACCTGCTCAGGTATCATCAAATGTTGAAAGTTTTTGTCATACATCCTCAATCACAAACTAGTAACTTACACGGAACGCCTGCGCTGTCTTGACGTTCCCCCAGTGAACATTTCACTGAAATTTAATGATCTGATGTTCGTGTGGAGGTGCTTGACCACCCCAGGCCACTGTTGCAAGGACACGTTTGAGCTAAGAACCAACGATCGCCTACGTGGTCACAACTATATGCTGAAGAGAAGACGAACCTGCAATAAACGAATATCAACAATCCATGATAGAATTGTACCTATCTGGAATGGTCTACCGATGTGACGATAAATGGTAATCTGGGGAGTTTTAAACGACGGATGCGAAATTACCTCTGCATGCGTTGTCGTCATGCCTAAATTGCACATTATTTCGTTTATTTATTTAATTTTTATTTATTTTTCTTCTGTTTTCCCTGTTGTGAACCAACATGTTCAAAATGTTCAAGCTCTCTGTCTTAAATATAATAATAATTGTCAACCACTAATCTTTCACAGACTAAGCCGACAAATTGACCAGACAAATATTGATATTAAACTAATTAATTATTCACGCTTTTAATTAGCTATTATTACATATACAAAAAGCTGTAATTCCCAGCGTAAATTAAATATCAGTATTTTTAACGTTTTAAGTTCGACAAATAGCAACCACATCTCATATGAGTAATCTAGCACTTATTGAGATTTATTTCCAATCAATAATATATTTACGTTCAAGCATTTTCGATCGGCATCAATCAAAAGTTTTTATCGAAAGTTGATCAATCGAAATTTTTCAATTAAAAGCTTTTACATTAGCTAACAACAACTGTACTATTTCATGATAATTAAACAGTCAATATTCGAAGTTCAATATACCCCACTCCGTATCCAGAGTACAATTTATTTCACACATTAACAAATTAAACTTCGAATGTTGAGTGAGCAAGAAGTACTCTTATTTAAGATGAATTCGTTTCGCAACGACAAATGTTGGGCCAATATATCTACAGATGTACAAATGTCTAACTCTTAAACTTTATACGTCCCCTTACCTAATTATGCCTTCTAACGTGTCGATTTTAATTATCACGTAAATTTGATCACAGTTCAACACATTATTCCGAGAGCTTCCACCTGAGCTAACAGGTTTTTTAGCGCCAAAGCACTATAACCGCCTTGTTCCACCATACCATTGTTTTGGATCACTGCATTTATGAAATTTCGTTGACTTCGCAATGCTTCACATCACTGGATACTTCATTAGGATCAACGTAGTACGCATATTCGTCAGCGTAAACATCTCCGCTCCAATAAATGAACACCTGCTCTGATATTTAAAAGCTATTCTAGAACATATTATTTATGTCATTCAAATCTTTTGAGCAATATTTCCATTTGAAAATTTAAACAGCTCGACGCGTGCAATTAGTAGTACATAAAAATGACGTTTATTTTAAATTTTTTATTTTTATTTTTTAACTTGATTTAAATTATAGAAAATCTAAAAACAATTATTAATTTTATTATTTAATTATTAAATTTTGATTTAGCATTATTATGTTTTGTTTATTTTATAATTATAAAACAATACGTAGACTCAGTTAGCTGATTTAATCAAATATTTCTTGCCCTCTCAGCTAAAATTCATTCAAGTGAACTTTCACAATTAGCTTCTATAACACGCATCTCCCTCGACATTCGATAACATTTGCATCTGCCGGAAATTATTCTTCTAATATCACATTCCTGATGGTCGATAAATTCCTTTACATCGATCTAGAAATCATGATTTTCTGTTCATTTCGACAAAAAACTTATGCAGCAGAGATAACTCATTGTTCGAGCTCACATCCACGCCTATCACGATAAATTTTGTACGATAGATATAAAATCATAATTTCTCAGATTTCTGACGCTGTACATATAAAACTTTTTTTAAAATTCATAAACAGTAATTTTTATTTTAAATTCAAACTATAAATAAATATAAATTATAAAATATTATATAGTTATTTATTATTTATAATTATTTATTTTTAATTTGTATATGGTTTAAAAACGTTGACTCAGCAAGCTGATCGATTTATATATATTATTTAAAATAATTAATTTGTAATGAATCAGTTAAATAATCAAAAAGCTGCTATGTTGGGTCAGCATATATTGTCATGAATGAATAGGATCAAAAACCTGATAACATAGCAGTTCCTCCTAATTACCGCTATTCCTTATTCGAAAACATCGTATATTATTTATTTGTCAATTCATAAAAATTGAATTTATTTTAAATTTCAATTTTAAATTTTAAAATTTTATGTAACAATCATTTATTATTTATAATTATTGATTTATTATTATTTAATTATTTAAATTTTATATAGCGTTATTTTAAATTTATAAATAATATAAAATACGTAGACTCAGTTAGCTGATCTCATCATTCTGAAAGATATTAAAGATATATGAATAATACTCACAGAATTTACAAAGCAAAGAACTAATATTTACGGAGGAACCAAATTGCTATCATTTAGTTTCTCTTCGACCTAATATAACATTTCAGTTTAAAATATAAGATGATGCAATTCATTTAAAATAGCATCAAACAAATTTTATCATAAACCAATTTTTACGATAAATTTTATCGATATATATTATAACATCTTATATAATTATTTATTATTTATATTTTTTTTATAATTTTTAATTTATTTATATTATAAAATACGTAGACTTAATTAGCTGATCTATTTACAATAAGCATTTTTCTCCTGTGTTAAATTGCACCACACTCAATTGAAAAATTAATGTATCACATCAATTTGCGATTTAGTTTTTTGAAACTTTAAAAATCAGAAAGAATCTTAAGAAAAAATATATAAGATATATAAAAGGGAAGTTATGTCGATATCATCTTTACGAATACTGTGGTAAAAAATGCATCTAGAACTCGAATCTAATTATCTCAAATTATACGTCAAAGCCGGTAAATGTACTGTTGAGTGCACTAACAATACATACATCACATCGGTGATTCTTAAAATGTAAATTAGTTGTAGCCTTGTTGCTGATTTGCTTGATTCACTCGATCTACATGAAACATACCAGCTTATGATGTTGAGTGACTTTTGTTTCATGATACAATAAGGTTGGTTCGAGAGGTTATTTAAATAAGATTTGTATCTTTATAAGCCACCTTTACTTGTCGAAATGACGAAATTGTCAATTTATCTTAACAGGAAGACTCAATTTGATTTGAATGTTTCATCATATTGTATAACGTTAAGGAAATGTTCTGTAATTTA
>WNNJ02001099.1:0-38223 GCA_012934845.2 Pomphorhynchus laevis | reverse complement strand
TAAGTTTAAATAAATTTAATAATTAATAAATTATAAAGTAATAAATCATCTTTATAAATTAATCTTAATTTCAATTTAATTTGTAGAAGAAAATATTTTTAAGTATTTAAAAAATAATATTTAAAAAATAATAGTCAAAAATTAACATCGTTAATTTTTGACTATTCGCTAAAGTAAAATTCAATTGAAATGAAGTGAATTTAATTAAAAATTATGTTAAAGGTGCAGTATTTTTAATAATAAATAATTCAATTTGTAATAATATTAAATTATCTTAAGTTTATTATTTTTTCTTGATTTTTGTCGTCTTTAAATTAATCGTCCTTTCCATACAAGCATTTTTCTTGTCCTTATTATTAAGGTAAAGTTGTTTTATTTTATTAATTGCAGAATTTAAATTCTTTGTGCATTTAAAGGTATATAATTTTTACACATCCTTTCATTTAAATTATAAAATTATAAATAAAAATTTAAAAGTAACATAATAATATTGATAAATTTGTTTGCAATATTTTACGAAGAAGACGTTCACAGTACGTCTTCGGATAATGTCTTAGACACCTCAATTGTCCAGTTTCAACAGTTTCAAGTTTATTTAATCTAATAGAGCCTGCTATCTTTTATCTAATAGTGATCCTGATTATGCCGTGAATCTCAATTTGAGATTTATTTGACACTTATCATTTCAATACCTCTAGTGACCACGTTGTACAACGTGGTTTGACAACCACGTTGTACGATGCTTCTCTATTCCACTTCTTAACTTGCTGACATGCTAATCTGCCTAACGCTTTGCTATTGAAGACTGAAGCAATGTTTGTCAATCTCCTTCGATTGTAGACTGTGGTAGTTCATATATATAAATATTAAAAACAATTTATTCGTCTCTCATTCCTGTGTAGATAATTACTTGGTACCAATAGCAATTAAACGTAAATTTTAAGACAAGTAAATGTATTCCATAACTTTTGCAGACTCTTTAAAGTTTTTATTTTTTTATATTTTTTTCATTTCACAGATAATAACGTTTGGATGTATTTGAACAGTTCACCAATTAGCTCATTGCCAATAATGTCACCATCGAATATTTGTTACGATAAAGAATTTATGGATTGTGCTGATCATCAAATTCCGATGATATTACCGACTTTGTTAAGTTACGGCAGCTATTTTGACGATACAGACTCTGCTAGCAGATATAATCAAGTTCTTTCGGATTACGACAATTTCCCCTATGCAGTTATTTAATAAGTAAAATGTACTCATGTATTTGCTTTGCTAACATTTTAATTTTAATGGATTTAAAACATTTTTATTCAAATGCAATTTATTTGTGTGGATAAGCCAAGACCCTAAATTAATATGCATATAACGGACAGTTAGCAAAGATACTTAAAATTAATATAATAAAAGTTAAAGTTAACTTTAAATTAACGTTAATAATATTAAAAAGTTAATAAAATGCTCTCTCGTAACCCATTTGTTTGTGTATCAAATTACATTACATTATAATTTCTAAAACTGAACATTTATTATATTATCAATAATATAATAATATTATTATATTATCATAACATTTTATAACATTTTATATGCCGTCTGCCCAACAACCTCAAAAATCTTAAAAAACGACTAATCAAATCAGCTAACTGAGTCTACGTATTTAATATAATTATAAAATAAACAAAACATAATAATGCTAAATCAAAATTTTATAATTAAATAATAAAATTAATAATTGTTTTTAGATTTTCTATGATTTAAATCAACTTAAAATATAAAATTGAAATTTAAAATAAACGTCATTTTTATGAATTGACTAATAAATAACAGACATTGTATCAGAATAAGAATTAGAGGTCTTTAGGAGGATCTGCTATGCTATCAGGTTTCGGCCCCTAACTTCTCTACCCAACATAGCAGCGTGGCCTAATACATGCTTATGATGTATTTTTACTGATAAAACTATCTAGTATATTATTCTAATACAAAGTATATTATTTATTATTCATCCATAAAAATTTGCCACTTAAGAGTTTAAATTTATTCTTTATATTATTGTGTTGATTTATATATTTTACTATTTTCTACTTGATGTTATTTTTATAGTAACCTAGTTTAAAATATGTATCTATTAAATTATTTAAATGATTTTGAAGAAAGCCAATATCATTACATATTGTTGCAATTCTTAAAATTTCATTATTTAATGTATTATATTTTATATTATATGGTATGCATGAATGCTCATGCAAAAATATGTTTCTTGTAAATTTAAATATGTCATCTTTACGATATAAATTAATAGTAGTTTTAGTTAATGTTAATTTAATGTTCATATCTAGATATACACCTTCTTTATCATTAATATTGGTTTTGTTAAGAATAAGGCTTTCTGGATAAATTTGTTCACTTATTGAATAAAAATTATTAGAATTAAATACACATATATCACCAATTTATCGAAACATGTATTTCATATATCTACATTGTTTAGATTTATTTTTTAAACAGTTATGAACAAATTCATATTCTATAAAGCTTAAAAACAAGTCAGCTATAATTGGGCTACTATTACCACCCATTGGAACACCCTTTACTTGTCTAAATATGGATGACCTTACTTTTTTCATAATTTTAATCTATCAAAATATTTAAGGATTCTATTAATTCAATTTTATCCATATATTTATATGTACTTGATGGTTTAATTTTTGTTAGATATGCGTTATAGTTATTATAACATATATATGTATATCTTTTTCTGAAAATAAGATTAATTAATTTTACTAACGCTTCTTTAATATCTACTAAATCTAGATTTGTATAAAGCGTACTAAAATCGTATGTATTTATATTTTGAAAATGTATTAAATTTGTCTGTTCTAAAAATTCTTTCGTGGAATTAATACTGAAATAGTGTTTTATACTAGTATTAATTTCGATTACCTTACAATATTTTTTGAAATGTGCTTTAATTACTTTAAGTATTTTATTCATATAGACAGAAAGTGGTTTTAATGTACATTTAAACGCACTACATATGAATCTAGGTTTTATTGGATTTTTATGTAATTTTGGATTCCTAATATAATAAAGGTATAGTTTTATTATCTGATTCAACCTTTATACCCTTTTTATCTATTATAGAACAGTGACTTGTAATAATTGTTTCTAAACTTAATTAAATAGGTTCATATGTTGGATTTACATTTAAATTATTAGAATTGACCTCTTTTATTAGTATATCACAATAAAGCTTTTTGCATATGAAGACAAAGTTATTACTAGCTTTATCAATAGTTGTTATTATATAGTTATCCTTTAATTTGGTAAGTTCTTTATACATATCTTTATTAATTTTATCTTTCCTTTTATAATTGTTTGTTATTTTCATTTTATTTTTAATTTTATCAAATATATAATCTTTCCAAATTTTTATCTTAGATTTATTCGAGCTTTCACTATTAATCAGCTTACTAAAGTAATCATTTAAGTTATTATATAACGAATTGTAAATTTTATTTTTGTCGTTGTTATTATTTAATCTATATTTATACCCTTTTGATAGCAGAATTTCTAAAAATTTTGCTTTTTAGAAATTTTCTTTTAGGTATTTTGTAATTTGTTATATCTCTTCTCTGTTCCATATTTTCGCTTTTTCATTCTACGAAATATCAAAATATGAAAATATTAATAATATTATAATATAAAATTTAAATATTAAATATTAAAATATAAAAATTTTCTTTTAGGTATTTTGAATTTGTTATTTCTCTTCGTTGTTCCATTATTTCGCTTTTTCGTTCTATGAAATATCATAAAAATATTAATAATATTACAACAATATAATAATATTATAATATAAAATTTAAATATTAAATATTATAATATAAAATAAGTAATATATTATGATATATTAGTTTTATAATATAAAATATAATCAACCTATATTGATGAAATATTGGTGAAGAATAAACTTATTAAGATAATTTTCTAATTATTATATTTTAAGTTACAATCAATGTGGTTGTCATTTTTTGAATATGGCAAATTTTAAGTTGATGGCAATTAATAATTTGATTAATTTATTATTTTTATAATGAATTAATTAATATTAATTAATATTATGAATTAATTAATATGTGAATTGATAATAAATTAATATAATTTATTATTAACTAATATAATGAATTAATATAATCAATGAATATAATGAATTGTTAATTAATTGACTGAAAATTAATTTATTAAATTAATGCATTAATATGAATGTATAATCTTTAACGCTAAAAGGTTGAAGAAATTAACTAAAAATTATTGCGTCTGCTTTGCATACTGAAGGGTAATTTCTTTTATCTTAATACTGGGTATAAATAAATCCACATAAACGTTATTTCATAATATTTCATAATATTTTGATATTAAATTTGCTACGATATTAAATAATATTAAAATCACCTCGATATTATTGGACCTTATCACTTTATAACTTCAAAAATATTATGGTGTTATCACAATCACATTTTTTAAAACTAACAATCAAATTTTGCTCTTTAGAAATTTTCTTTTAGGGTTTTTTTATTTTGTCAATGTTACAGCATGTCATGTCGTCCTGATATTAGCAATTATTCACATATTTTAAACACTAAAATGAAAACATTTGTTTATTCAAAGAAATGGCAAAAATTTAAATCGTTGTAAGTCAGAGAAATAATAGCGTTTTTTGTAATATTCACGATCTTGATTTTTTACCTTATCGTATTCTAACGAATAACAGCGCATTTTGAGATAACCGAAGATCTTAGGAATACATAACACCGATAAAAACACGATTTTTGCAATTACTAGCATTGATTTGCCTGAAGTAGACATCCATACAAATTAGTTGATATAAAATTTACGCAACAGTTTCACAAATTAATTTATTGTCAAGTGTATATCGTTGTGTCGCAATAAAACAGCACGTGAAAAATTAACTGAATCTAAAAACTGATTTATTCGAAGTTTCAAATTAGGCATTTTTAATAAATAACAATTAAAATATTTATTTTAATAGTTTAAATTTTAATATATTTGAAGGCATTAACCAAAACGATACAAATTTACTAACAGGCTAAAACAGTACATTTTCTAATGAAAATTATTTATAAAAAATAATTATACTATTAATTTTGTAAGGTAACTTATAATATTATCTTATGAAGATCATTTTAATTATTTATTTCTAATCATTTAATTTGATTAATATTCAAATAAATGCCCAACATAATACAAATTTACTAACAAAGTCCAAACTAATACAGTTTAAATTAAAATTTATTTATTAAAAACAATTATACTATCACTTTGGTAAGATAATATTACAATAAAACCCCTTACCTTATAAAGATAACTATTTATTTCGAATTATTTATTCCAACAAATATTTAAAGAAATTAACCAAAACTACAAATTTACTATCTTATCTAATTATTTATTTTTAAATATTTTTTCTGATTTATATTTAAAGAAATTAACCAAAACTAGAAATTTGCTAACAGATAATCATTTAGTTATTTATTTGTAATTTTTATTCCGATTAATATTAAAGAAATTATCAAAACAATACAAATTTTCTATCTTATCTAATTATTTATTTCTAAATATTTTTTCTGATTTATATTTAAAAAAATTTACCAAAACTAGAAATTTGCTAACAGTAATCATTTAGTTATTTATTTGTAATTTTTTATCTTGATTAATATTTAAAGAAATTATCAAAACAATACAAATTTTCTATCTTATCTAATTATATATTTTTAAATATTTTTTATGATTTATATTTAAAATGATTAACCGAAACAATACAAATTTCTATCTTACCTAATATTTTATTTTTAAATATTTGTTCTGCTTTATATTTAAAAAAATTAAGTAAAACTACAAATTCATTAGCAGATAATCATTTAGTTATTTATTTGTAACTTTTTTCTGATTGATATTAAAGAAATTATCTAAACAATACAAGTTTTCTATCTTATCTAATTCTTTATTTTTTAATATTTTTTCTGATTTATATTTTAAAAAATTAACCAAAACTACAAATTTACTAACAGATAATAATTTAGCTATTTATTTGTAACTTTGATCCGATTAATATTAAAGAAATTATCAAAACAATGCAAATTTTCTATCTTATCTAATTATTTATTTTTAAATATTTTTTCTGATTAATATTTAAAGAAATTATCAAAACAATACAAATTTTCTATCTTATCTAAATATTTATTTTTAAATATTTTTTCTGATTGATATTTAAAGAAATTAACTAAAACTACAAATTTATTAACAGATAATCATTTAGTTATTAATTTTTTATTTTTTATTCTGATAAATATATAAAGAAATTACCAAAACAATACAAATTTACTATCTTACCTAATTATTTATTTTTAAATATTTTTTCTGATTTATATTTTAAGAAATTAACCATAACTACAAATTTACTAACAGATAATAATTTAGTTATTTATTTGTAACTTTTATCCGATTAATATTAAAGAAATTATCAAAACAATACAAATTTTCTATCTTATCTAATTATTTATTTCTAAATATTTTTTCTTATTTATATTTAAAGAAATTTACTAAAAGTAGAAATTTGCTAACAGTAATCATTTAGTTATTTATTTGTAATTTTTTATTTTGATTAATATTTAAAGCAATTATCAAAACAATACAAATTTTCTATCTTTTCTCATTATATATTTTTTAATTTTTTTATGATTTATATTTGAAGTGATTAATCGAAACAATACCAATTTTCTATCTTACCTGATTATTTATTTTTAAATATTTTTTCTGATTGATAATCAAAGAAATTTACCAAAACTATTAATTTGCTAACAGAAAATCATTTAGTTATTTATTTGTAATTTTTCATTCCGATTTATATTTAAAGAAATTATCAAAACAATACAAATTTTCTATCTTATCTAATTATTTATTTCTAAATATTTTTTCTGATTTATATTTAAAAATATTTACCAAAACTAGAAATTTGCTAACAGTAATCATTTAGTTATTTATTTGTAATTTTTCATTCCGATTTATATTTAAAGAAATTATCAAAACAATACAAATTTTCTATCTTATCTAATTATTTATTTTTGAATATTTGTTCCGATTTATATTTAAAGAAATTAACCAAAACTACAAATTCATTAGCAGATAATCACTTAGTAATTTATTTGTAACTTTTTTTGATTGATATTAAAGAAATTATCAAACTAATACAAGTTTTCTATCTTATCTAATTATTTATTTGAAATATTATTTCTGATTTATATTTAAAGAGATTAACCAAAACAATACAAATTTACTATCTTACCTAATTTTTTAAAATATTTTTTCTGGTTTATATTAAAAGAAATTAAGTAAAACTACAAATTCATTAGCAGATAATTATTTAGTTTTTTATTTGTAATTTTTTATTCCAATTAATATTTAAAGAAATTGTCAAAACAATACAAATTTTCTATCTTTTCTTATTATATATTTTTTAATTTTTTTTATGATTGATATTTAAAATTAACCAAAACTACAAATTTACTAACAGATAATCATTTAGTTATTTATTTGTAATTTTTATTCCGATTAATATTATATGAAATTACCAAAACAATACAAATTTATTATCTTATCTAATTATTTATTTTTAAATATTTTTTCTGATTGATAATTTAAGAAATTTACCAAAACTATTAATTTACTAACAGAAAATCATTTAGTTATTTATTTGTAATTTTTCATTCCGATTTATATTTAAAGAAATTATCAAAACAATACAAATTTATTATCTTATCTAATAATTTATTTTTAAATTTTTTTTCTGATGTATATTTAAAGAAATTAACCAAAACTACAAATTCATTAGCAGATTATCATTTAGTTATTTATTTGTAATTTTTATTCCGATTAATATTTAAAGCAATTATCAAAACAATACAAATTTTCTATCTTTTCTCATTATATATTTTTTAATTTTTTTATGATTTATATTTGAAGTGATTAACCGAAACAATACAAATTTGCTAACAGATAATCATTTAGTTATTTATTTGTAATTTTTTATTCCGATTAATATTTAAAGAAATTACCAAAACAATACAAATTTATTATCTTATCTAATAATTTATTTTTAAATATTTTTTCTGATGTATATTTAAAGAAATTATCAAATGTATACAAATTTATTAACAAAGTTTAATTTAATAAAGTTTGTTTTGAAACTTAGTTATTAAAAGCAATTAAAATTAAAAATAATTTGTGTATTCTGAATTAATTATATTCCTCAAGATATGATACGAATAAGATTGAGTATTTCGACAGGATTGATTATCAATTTTATTTGCTGACACAGCATCACACCTTTGTCTCTGTTGCTCAATTCTCTTAGATATTTACATTCCCATTGTTGATTGCCTTAAAAAGTTATTCTCTGGTTTATTTGTTGAACTTAGAATGCCTTATCAACACACACTCGTCAAAGAATAAAGCATTCAATTGATATTTATAAGGTATGTGTGGCATTTTTATAGTTATTTTTATTCGTTGTCTTTTCGCATTTGATAATTTTTCTTATATTCCGATAAATACATTCCAATTTGCGGTGAGTTTTTCGTATTGCGATTCACGTTGCAACTCCCTAGTTATTAGACAAATTTTTCCGAACTTATTCCATTTGTTAATCGGTTGATTAACTGTAAGTTACCAGTTATTAAACAAATTGCAGAACTTATTCCATATGTTAATCGGTTGATTGATTGCATGAAGGTTTAAAGATTAGGAATACATTCTTCTTGTTGCTATAGCTAAAAATTATAAAATGCAAATGTTTCTGTGACCTCGAGTATGATTACAAAGTCAAATTTTACTATAATTTGCACATAAAACTAAAGTTTACTTTCCATATTTACTCCTGTTTGAGACAAACAGTTGGTAAGAGACAAATTTTATATATAAGAAATTAGAAATTTTAAAACTTGAAATAATTTGCATACTTCATAATCTACGTTTGTAACACATTTGTGTAAGAACTATACGCGCAATTTTTTATAAAGTCTAATAACTAATTAAAATAGCTATTCTCCATATATATATTTTAAATAAATGCTCATATCCCTAAACCTTTCTAGTATTTACACTAAATATTAAGAGCATTAATATGTTATTGACGTTTATATATTAATTTTAATAATTAATATTTTTATCGGTGGTTAATATCGTTTTTTTTAAATCACTTAGTTTAAATTTAGATAATCCATCTAAATTATCTAAGGAAAACATTAAAGTTTTATCGTATATGAGAGTAAATTATGCCCTTTAATCCAATTGGGTCCAAAGTGGATGCGAAGCTCTTAAAGAGGTATTCGAGAAAATAATTGGGTATGAAGGTACACATAGCTTGAAAATTCAGTCAACAAGCCTTGTAGTTGCTAACGACATATATGTTGACTACAAAGCTGTAACTTTTAATGACTTTATTTTGCAAATAAGATTTTGTGGCAAACACTTAAAAGTCATCTGCGTAGACGTCGTGAAACAAATAATGATCATTGCATATTTGTATTGTATTAGTCTTACAATGTCAATCTGGATTGAGGAAACGGTTCTTCCTGATGTGCAGGATTTCATGTATCTTGGGGTATAAATCTCGAGTGACGGCAGGAACATCAGGGATATTAAGAAGCGAATTTGTGCAGCCAACGCATCAATGCGTTAGCTGACTCAGCTCCCGCAAACTCAGCGAAAGCTAAGTTTGCGGGTGATACTTTCGGTTTACCACGCAATCTTCGTTCCTATCTTAACCTATGGTCATGATCTTTGGGTTATGACAGAAAGGATAATATCTTAGATACAGGCGATTGAAATGATGTTCCTTCGTGGTGTGGCCCATCTTAGCCTTGTAGTTATAGAAAATAACTACAAGGCTAAGAAAAGTAATTATTTCGAAACTGATCGATGACCGCCTTGGACTATCTAAAAGATAACTCTGGTATGTCGCTCAGAATCGCGATGTCTAGAGTAGTTTGGTTTGTGCACTGACTCCACGATTCGACATCCGGACCAGTGGTTGACAGGAGTAATCGTGTATATAATTATTTTCTTGTTTAGAAATTGTTGTTGTAGTCTTCCAATTATATTGATTTACGTTGTTATTGGGTATGTCAATGAATTTCAATGTTACATATGTTTAATTTAAGTGTAAAAGAGAACCATTCTCGATATCCGAAATATCCGCCGTGCTAGGAAGATAACTTAGGGCTACGGAATAACACAAGGCTACGGAATTGAACGGGTTAACAAGTGAACATTTGTAAAGCATATTTACGTTTTCCACAGGATTCTGGATTGATTTGTTTAATAGCATATTATTCGGTTCATATATTCCTCCAATATGGAAGCATGTTATTCTAAAATTTTATGTAAAGGAAAGAGAAATCCTGGAGACATGAACAATTATAGGGTATCGCTATACTTAGTCACACCTACAAGCTATTTACTTCTTTATTGTCACACCGTCTGTTACTGTTTGTTCACAATTTTCTACCCATAGATCAACATTGCTTTCGGTCTTTATTTTCAATAATGAGTGCAATTACAATTTTGAGAACGCCAATCTTAGATAGCAGAGTCTTACACGTGCCTCTGTATATAATGTTTGCTGATTTTACGAAGGCATTTGATCTGGTAAACAGATGTCTGCTTTTTCGTAAGATAAAATTTTTTCTTGGTCTTCGGGACCCCATTTTGCAAGTACTAAGCAAAATACTAAAGTCACATTGCATTCAGGTATCGAATGTTGTAAAATTCTCAGAATCATTTCATCAGCTAACTGGTGTGCCTCAGGGAGACCTACTGAGCCCACTACTTTTCAGCTTATTTATCGCAGATCTACCAACTTGTATTAGAGCCACGAAATCATCTTGTTTGTTATATGCAGATGACCTCGTAATTTATTATTCTGAAATGGAAAATGTTTAAATGGCGTTCAATCTAACGGTCTTCTTTTGAATCTTTATATGACAAAGGTCGTGGTATTTCGAGCAGGAGGTCGATTATTAAGAAAACTCACTCTAACTTTTAATGGTGTTCCACTTCAGACGGTATCTCAATTTTGTTACTATCAATATTACTATCTCAATATGTTTCTGACCATATTGAATGTGTTGCGTGTAAAGCAGCTTCTCGAGCCAGGGCAGCACAGCTTTTATCTTCGGTCACATACGATGTCTTATTGAAGTTCTTCCGATTAATGATTATGTCTATTGTTAGGTATGGTTTATCTGCGGTGTGGTTAGATCTCACCACACCAAATTTCAAGCAATTAGATAAAATAAACATGGACTTTTTTAAAACGGTATTTTGATGTATCTACCAAGGTTTCCTCTTCAACGTTAGCTTCTATGTTAGATGAGCCACCATTGTCGTTTCAAATAAAAGAATCACTGGCTTTGGTTGAAACTAATTCATTTGCGACTCACATGAATGTATGGAGCGCTAAATGATTAGCTGTTGACACCTCTCATAGAATGGTTCCTGCGGTATTGTGCCCAAATATTGGGCGACAACGTTCGAAAGAAAAATGAACTTGTACAATCAAAATGTCGTTGGATGGCTTTCATCCGAAATTTTGTCGGAATCGTCTGATGTGTCATACACGCACGGCACTCTGCATCTGTAGGTTTTGTCACGAACCCTTCCGTGAAGTGATGCACGCACGATACTATTTTTACCTGAAAGAACTATTTTTGCTGCAATTAAATGCAATTGTGAGATAACCGAAAGTATTGATTCAATTTTAGTTATTTGTATAATTTGTAAATTCATTATATCCCAATCGCTCGTAGCGGCAGCGGAATCGAATAACTACATTCTCAGATTAGTCTTCCAATTTCCAGTTTTTCAACTTTAGCAAATTTCACGCGTTCTTATTTATCATTTTTCAATTTGCGCACATTTTGTATGCTTAAATATATCTTTAATATCTTTAGTTGATTCTATAAACTAAACTTTGTAATGTTGAGAGTTACGATTATCCATCTTCATAAAATAAAAATTTCAAGCAAAATATGCGATTAATTTTCACTTTGAGTTTGCCTTCGTATAAAGTGTTACGGAAGTTAATAATATTATAAGTGGCAATAATATTTTAATGACATTAATTTTCAATTAAAAATTGTAGTACATCATGCTTAGATCTCGTATTCAAATCACGCAACTATTTTGGTCGTTTAATTATTAAAATGCGATTTTTATGGTGATTTTGATGATTTAAATAATCTGATTTTAAATTTTAATTTTGTAATTTTAACAATTAAAATCATAGAAGATGGAAATTATTTAACGTAATGTCTGTAGAGCGCACAATAGAGAAATATTTTTATATTTTTATCATAAGAATATTTTTCCGCTGCAATTACTGCCACAAAACGCATTATTCCTCGTGGCATGAAAATCAATATATTAAAGTATTCAGCAATAGTATTTGCTTGTTCTGCCGTAGGCGTGGCATCACGATAATTAGCAATAGATTAAAAACAGAGCTGATATGGTCCGGTAAAGCCATTTCTTATTTACTAACTAGGTCAGAGGTAGACTGTGTAGTAGTAACAGTATGCGGTGTTACATGATCGCGTATTATATCGAATATATATATTATATCGAATGTAAATGCGCTGATTATCAATTAATCAATTGTGTGATTGACATAAAATGCTGGTTGCCCACGTAATATTTTACTCTTTACAATAATTACATTTTCGATTTCTTACAACTCATTTTCTATTCTAATCTGTGAGTACATTAACGTTATAGGTAACTATGAATATATTAATTGCTAAAAACCATATTTTTATATTAGAATATACCCTAGAAATATTTTATATTAGCTTAAAGATACCAAGTAGAGATAAACAATTTTTGTAGACTATTATCAGCATAATCAGGTGAAACAAATACAAGCACTTAAATAAAGATAAATATCTGAGTTTGATTAAATATCACTATTTTGTGATTTGTTGCATAATATCATCTATTATTTATTATTGCATTTAATAACAACTTTAACATATTTATATATAGTAAAGTACATAATAAAGTTACACACATTATGATAATTATATACAGTAATATGTTCCATACATATATTATTAATATATATGTATATAAATGTATAAATATCGAGTAAATTAAGTATTCAATAGATGCAACAGTATCTATTTAATGCTTATTAAGCATTAAACGTTGTTCAATGCTTTAATAAGGCAACATGTGGAATATGGCATTCATGCCGCTTTTAAGTGTACTCTAAACGAAATGGAGTATCTCGATAACATCCTTAGACGCGGATTTAAGTTATGTACCACACATAACTTATACGCTCGCATGTCATACCTAGAGCGTCTCGTAGACGCTCGGCGTCTACGATACCGTCTACGTTTGCGGCATGTTGAATGCTTCAAACACGTTGTTCAATGCTTTAATAAGGCAACATGTAGAATATGACATTTAGTCCGCTTTTCCGTACCCAAAGCGAAATAGAGTATCTCGATAACATCCTTTAGATGCGGATTTAAGTGTTGCACTACACTCTCGCATGTCATACGCAGAGCGTCTCGTAGAGTTTGCAATGTGTTCTATCCGACCCCGATTACTATATCTAGACTTGATTGCGATGTAATTTCTACTAGATAACCAGTGAATTGAGTATTCAATAGCATGCAATAGTATCTATCTGTATTTATTTCAATATTTGTGTAAATATTAAAAATTAATGCAGATAAATTGTTTGCAGATATTGAAAAAAATATTGAATTCTTGGATTTTTTTATTAGAAAATTGTATATTCCTGTTTTCGAGTATTTATTTATAAATATAAATAAATTATTTATTTGAATATAAATAAATAAATTATTTATATACTATAAATGAATGATATCATTCATTTATACATCGAGAATCGTACCGGGTCATTGACACAATTTGGGTTGATGACAAATGAATTTAAAAAATATGAAATAACAAAGCAAACTTTATATAAAATACAGTTTTATTTTTTAAATTGATTATCTTAAATTAATTAGATTTTTTAAATTGATTATCTTAAATTAATTAGATTTTTTAAATTGACTATTTTAAATTAATTATTATTTAAATCGATTCACTCTTGTTTTTGAGTATCTATTTATAATATAGATACTTTATATCATGACATTTTCTGTCTTAATTTATTTTCTTTGTAAAAAAATTAAGCTTTTTATAAAAAGACAGTTGTCTTTATTCTTTTAAATTAATGCAAACTACACAGCAAGAAGAAATCATATGGATATTTTAAAGAATCGAGAAAATCAAATTAATTATTTTAAACTAAAATTACCTTTTATAAACAATTAGTTAAAATTTATATCATTCATTCGTTTAACAATCATCATCAGCGTCGCGGCTGTAAGTAGAGCGTGCGCGATTACCTTGAGCCAGGTAACGATTATCAGCTCGCCACATAACGTCGTCAGCAAACGTTACCGATTTTTGGGGTTGTTTCTTTCGTCCGTCGTGTTTGGTGCAATATTTGTCACAAGTACCGTAGTACTTCACTAAAGCGCTATTTAGATAAAGCGTCTCATCGGCGTTGCTGCCGTCAATAATTGATAGCAGAATATGCTGCATCGCTAATTCTACTGCATAGCAGTCCGCGAATTTGCCGACAGTTTGTTCACTGCTAGTTATACAATTCAGTGTTTGGGATTTTTGTGTCATCACGTCTACGGCTGCGCCCTGTTCACTTACTTGATCACTGCACTGTTCGCGCAATTTCTGGTAGTATATGTCATCGAATCTTAGTTTACTCTGCAAATCCTGAATATCGATAAGAAACGAATCCAGAACAATACGGTCTTTCCCGTCAACGTGATTAAATCTAGACGATTGAATTGTGCTGATTTTCCGAAATGGGGTTTGAGTCAACAGGCTCTTGGATTTCGCTAGCGTATTTTGTTCCGTATCTGATGAATGCTGTTGAATATTAGTCTCACTAGTTCTACAAGGCAAAATGCTTTGTTTAGACTGATTATCATCGATCCGTCTGACTGATACCAGCTTGTCAATTGCGGCAAAATTGTTGTAGGTATAGCTCTTAAAACCAAGTCTCCGACGTAGTTTTTCGCGGTGTTTGCTGGGGGCGTCGCACCCCTGCCTCCTATTTTATCAATATTTTCTAATGGTCATTGCCGAGTAGTCGTTATCCAATTCGTTGGGCTAGCATTAGCTTCCTTTAATTGTTGTTTCCGGTTAATTTTCTTATTAGCGATATCCTCCGAGTTATTTCCTGGTGACAACCAATCAACGCACGTGTTTAAGCGTCCAGTATTTGACGCTTGATCGTCGATGTCAATGTGAAATATGTCGCTTTGCATTTTAAGTGTATGAGTTAAGGCTGTATGCAATGATAGGGGCTTCGACACGCTTTCTAAGGGATCATTTGTTGATGATCTTACCGTTATCGGCCCCCGCCAAAGGTTAAAAGCTTTGTTATGAATCTGCTCAAGCAAATCGTTTTTAAATTTCTTGTCCCTAGGCGGCAATTTGTCCTTCTCTTGATTGCTAGTAGTTTCGTTTACACTATCAGAATTGATCCTACTATTAGGATGGCATTTCAAATCGGTTTTATCACTTTTTGAGCGATAATGATGTTATAGCAATACGACGACAATATTACGCTTGCTTACATTTTAGAAACCATTACATTTTAAAATGTGTTGCAAATAACGAGTAATAGCTTTTAAATAAGAATAGCTTTCCTGTTGGGATTTGGATATAAAAGTGCTATCTTTTCTCTCCAAGTTAATATACAACAAATTAGCGTATAATTTGTTTCATTAAGGTGCTTTTACATTTGATGTAAAAATAATACTTTCGTATTTACATTTATAACATTCACTTAGACTTATATATACTAGAAATATGTCACTATATGTCACTAGAAATATCACACAAATATCAATTAATTCCATTTGTGTATCAAGGATCCTAGAAATAATTGAGCTTGTTAAATTAGCCTTAACGATAGAAGGCAGAATTATTGTAAAGCTGATTTATTTTTACTCTGTAAAGCTGATTTCCATTTTAATTTTGGGGAAATTCGATACGCTAGAATCATATAATTACTTTATTAATTTTACTCTTTACGAAAAAGTTTGTGTTCTGTGCGTTTAATAAATTCATTTCATTATATTAAAAAATATTTATAAATAAATCAGAAACATCAAAAATATTTTTAAATAAAATTTTAATATTTTTAAACGTTCAAAATTTTTTAATGTTCAAAATTTTTATTATTTTTATCACAAATAATAAGTTGTGAATTTAACAAAAAAAACTCTAACTCACAAATTACAGGTATCTTACAATGTTTGCATATTTTTATGATTGATGTTAATTATATTTTCGATTTTCTTCGAAATTTTATATCAAAAGAATATTGATTTAAAAATGAGATTTAGCAGAATATACCTAGCATTTAAAATCTGTTTTATCACTTTTTGAGAGAATAATGTTACAAAAATTTAGTGGGCTTGTAAGCGTGCCGTCCGCACGCATTTGCCACTTAAAAATAAATTTATCTTCTCTTTAAAAACACAATACGACGACAATATTACGCGTGCTTACATTCTAGAAATCTTGTTGAAATTTATTTGTTTAATTAGTATAACATAGCAATGAAATACTTCATTTGCGTTGTTCATTTTTATTGTTTGAAAATTAAAATTTCTTAATAATCGTTAAATAGAGTCAATGGGAAATAATTTATTTTTAATGAAAATTCCCAATAGCAAAAAAATATACTTATTTAACAGTAAATGGTTAAAAATCAGAAAGTGAATAGAATTACTTTGATTGTTTTTTACTTTGATGGCTTGATTTTTTCTAATTATAACTAAGTTCAGTAACTTTTAGTTTTATATTAGTTAAAAAACTCAAAGTAAAATAATCAAAATAAAACACAAATTTACATATTATTTTTTTGTAAATTTACAAGAACGAAGAAATTAGTTTTATTCCAAAAATTAAAATAATTCGATAGTTTTTGTTTTCATCTCTAAAAAATTTACAAACAGTTTATTTGGCAGTTTAAATACACACTTTATTAAAGTGCGTGTAAATAAATAAATATTATTATTAATTTAAATATTATTTATTTTAAATAAATAATTTATTTATTATCATCACTTTATTGTAATTTTATCAAATATCGAGTAAACGTTTAATTAAATACTAAATAAACTGTTTTTTAAATATATAAACAGTTTATTAAATAACGTAATTTTTAGAATTAAACTAATTTCTTCGTTCTTGTAAATTTAAAAGAAGAAATAAATATGCTCAATATTGTTAAAAAATTTAGTCAAAATGATATAAAGTCATAAATTTAAAAACTGTATGCTATTTACCCAGTGAACCAACAGAGTAAGATTGGACTTGTATTGCTCAATTTCGAGCATATTTCAGATTATTATACACCAAAATTTTATGGTATAATTGTTACGCTAAAATCATAATATATTATATGGCATTTGAAATTGAAATTAGTGTATCCAATCACATATTTAAATGCATTTGTGCATGTAAAAGTAATTCGATAAAAGTAAGCATTATTGAATGTAAATAAACGAAATTCACAAATCAACGTCGCTCTCGCCGCCTAAGCGACGATGATGTGGAGATTCGATCCTAGCCGGATGGTCATCGAAATTCCTAAGCTGTATCGGAATGACCAATATATTGAAATGACAAAATATTGTATTTGCGTAAAATGTAAAAACATAACGTGCTACTGGTATGAATATCCCTTGCCACTTTCAATAGAATATGTAATGTCTTACAACCACAAAGACATAATTGGTAATAATTGAGTTTATAATTTTGTAATGTTACGAAGGCGAACTAAAAATAGTTCAAAACATTTTCAATTTAAAAATTCATCACCTTAATGTAAAAATAAATTGATTTATTGAGTATAAAAAAGAAAAACGTTACGGCATAGCTTGTCCTCATACCTTCAAAAGTATTGGCGTAAAATTAAAAAGTAAATCGCAAAGTGTGTTTTGATTCTCGTTGTTCAATTGTAAACTATTTGCATTGATGTACTAAGCTTTCAAGTATATTCAAAACGAATCTAGTTTGTTTAGTGCAAGAAACATTTTTTTAAATTTTTATTTCACAAAATACCATGTAATGATGCACTTTTAATATATAAATATTTTTTAGCGAAATCAGTTTTATTTCTAAATAAAATTAAATATTAAAAATTTCACTCATATATACAAATATTGCTTGGAAGTTTTTTAGGTTTAGATAAAATCATGATTAAGAATATAATTTCAAAAAACCAAATTGTTCTGACAGTAATTTAATTTTAAAAATGAAAAGAAAAAATAATATAATAAATAAGGCTAATAAAAAGAATAGAGGACAACTCTATATAAAAGAGGACAAATTTATCCAATAATATTTTAGCAAAATTGTAATAAAATTTTGAATTTAAGACAAATTTTCATAACGTGTGCAACATTTTTTATTCTAAATTGTAAAACGATCGTATACAAATATTTATACTTTACACTCATATGTGTATTTTATTGATACTTTTCAATTTATATTGAAACTTGATCTGGAAGAAATTACGAACATTTTTAACAACTAGGTATAACCTTCGATCTAAAGCTTAGGGGAGAGTAGAACAAGTCTTAAGAAGATGATCAAAGCGTCATTCTGAGGTGAGCCAGCGCTTTGATAATATTATCAAAGCGGTAGCTATCGAATGAACAAGAGCCTTCTCAAAAGCTTCGCCCCTTTCCCCTTAAAGAGGAAATATTTAAATACTATCAATCCCTCTTTCCATGCAAAATGGAATTAAAGGCTTATTTTTACACTACTAAAATATACCTTTAGTTGAAGCGCTGGTTATGGAACCTTCAACATCTTCTCAAAGACTTCTTTCCCCCTTAAGGGTGAAATATTTAAACATTATCGATCCATATTCACAATGAGAAGGGGGGTTAAAATAATTAAAATTAATTTTTTAGTACTTAAACTGATTTATCCAAAACATATTTCTTGATTGAAAGCGTATGTTACATAGTATTTTTGAAATAAAAGATTTTTAAACAATTTCTTACAAACACGATCAAAAAACTGTAAAAAATTAATAAATTTTGAACATTATAAATAACAGGGTAAGCATCTTAACTCTAAATACAGCAAGCACAGGATCTTAATTAATAAGAATTGTCTTATTATTAAAAATTGTCAATTCTTATCTCTTAATAAGAATTGTTATTTAAATGAAAACATTTAATTTAAAATAGCTTTAATATTTATAATTTCTTATGCATTACACGGTCATCGATTAAATCAGTTGTCGTTAGAAAACTACCGATTTTAACCTAAAGATTAGGTTAAAAATAATTAATTGTTATAATATAGATATATTAATAATTATAATAAATGTTAATTATAATATTAATGATTATATATTAATTATATTAATATATAATATATAATTAATTTATATAATTAATTTATATTAATATATAATTATCTGAGTACAATTTATTCCTCTTCCGCGACGTGCGATTGGGTTAAAAATAAACACTTGTAGAATGAAGGTTCGAGTAAACAAAGTTCGAAAAAAATCAATGTTCGGAAAAACTATTATCAGTATGTCAAAATGTTTATCGAATTAGACTATCGAGTTCGTGTAAGAGCATCCATCATCTGCAGGCGTGGACATTGCTGCGCATTCAAATGGCTGCTGCAAGTATCATTACTTGCAAAACTTATAATGATAGCCGTCCATCGAAATTCTATGAATGAGATGCCCTTTTCGGATTTTCCTTCTATAAGCTTGAAATAAGAAAAGCAGGAGTCCTGACTAAATCTGGATCAAGGGATGCCATTTTATTTTCCCATGTCGATTTGTGTTTCTTAAAACATTCTGTCTCTTCTAACGCAAATGTGTCCCTTAGCTCAAATTAAAACGACAGCTGAATCGTAAAAAAATGCTAATGTCGAAGACGAAGCTCTTGACGATAAAGCAAAATATCTCTTAAAGTTACTTCATTTAATACGGTCAATCGCCTGAAAATTAGCTACAGTAAGATGAGACCAAACCACACGAATCCCATAGCTTACCTTTTAAGATAGCATGATACGAACTTTTTAGAGCCGTTTCATAATTTAATAGACGAAACACATCTATTTCAGAAGCAAAATTGCACGCTAATTTATAGATATATTCAATAAATCAGAATCGAGAAGTCATCATAAGACCTAGATATGCATATCAAGTGGACATCTGCTAAGGGGAACAATTGAACGAGAATACGTCATATGTAAATAAACGACCACCAGATCTAAATTTAACAATCTGTGTTTGAAAGATTCACAACAAGAGAGTTATTTTTACGATAGCGATCTAACAAACTTAATACATGCTGAATAGTTCCAGGAGCTCTCGAGTATACCGCTAGATCGACTCCGTACATAAGACAAAAAGCTCAAGACTGATCAATGAAGGTTAGAAAATCCGAAATAAAGAGGGTAAAAGGTCATAGACTCACATAATCACGTTGCGGAACACCGTTTGATTGCATAAGTTTCAGAGTATCGAATGTCATCGTAAACGCAAATTTCGTGGGGGAGTAAGTACTTCATGGATTAAATTGTAGATTGATCCGCATAGCTTAGTCAAATGGTTGATTTTTCTTAATAAAAGATCACGATCAACCGAATCAAATGTCTTTGTGAAGTCGACAAAAACAACGTATAAAAGGAACCTCTCTAAATTAGCCTAAAAAATTGCTTGTCGCAATTTTCAGAGTGCCCCCTCCGTCGAATGTCATAGTCTGGAACCATATTGTTAATTCGGCAACATATTATTGGTGTAAGCAGAAGACGGCGATTAACTATTAACCATTAACTATCACTGCTAATGCGGCAAGTAGTTTGGGACATGTTCAAGAAGGGAATTAAGGGAACGCAAGGAACATTAAACAGGACGAGAATTGTCGTAAATATGAAGGTTGAGAAATTAATGGGTATGAATATTTATAAGGCGAAAATCAATGATAAGAAGACGAATTTAAAAACGAGAATAAATGGTAGGCAAATCGAAAGGATAAATGGTAGGTATTGAGGTTGATTGGAGTATATGAATGGGTAGATGATTCCACGAGAGAGGATTAGCCGCAAGGATGCTCCTATCTACACACATATGCTACTCTACACATTAATTATCATTAATATGAAATTTGATATTATCTTATATAATATTATATAATATTACTATTATATAATATTAATATTAATATTATTTAATATTATCTCATATATTTGCATAATAGTACTTGAAGAACAACAATGCATAATCGACACTGATCACTCTATTGAGCTTTTAATTGAAAGCTTATATCTTAAGATTAAAATGCTTATCTACGACTAAAATTTAACGGGCGTTTAATGATTTCAGCATTAAATACTAGTATTTGTTAGTATCATGTTATTTCAAAGTTAATAATATGCCCGCATCTCAGAAAATTAATCGATAATTATTTCATATTTTTGTATATATTTTGACATTAGAAGCGAATGTAACATTGAAACAAATCTTACATGCTCTATAATTGAGAAATCATCGCAATTACATGTGGCACATTATATGGGCACATATAACCAAGATTACTTTAAAGATCATAAAGTCTATTAATCCTAAAAATTTTATTTGCTAAAATTAAAATGTGTTCACATAGATCATCACTCGATATAGTTTTTAATTGAAATTCTACAACTTGAACTTATAAACGCACAGTTACAGCCAATCATTAAAAACATTACAGCATTTAATTAAAAATAATTTAAATTAATAAAGCACAAATCCTTGTTTATTAAAAAATGTCACTAAACATTGAACGCATAAATTTCAACAAAGAAAGTAAGGATCTCTGTATTTAAAAAATATAACGGTTAGTCATCATGTACTTTCGAGCAGTTTAATAGTTGACTTGAAAGTTTGAAAACTTGTCTTTCTAGACGATAAGTTAATTATTGCGTAAATTTGAAAGTTTTGCTTTTCTAAAAGCAACAAAACTTTTTGCTGTTTGTAATTTTGCTGATGAAAGCATTTATTCCTTAATATTAAATGAACCAAACATAAAAACTGATGGCTCCAATCGCTTATACACAGTATTTCGTCTAGATCATTTCGTCGAGTACAAAATGATATTTTTTAATATCGTTGTATTTTTTAAAAATACTTCAGCAGTAAATTACATATTTTAGTGGTCTTAGCAGAGATTTGAAATGATATCTAAAAATATGGTAATGTTTTTATGCTAATGAATTTGTATTTGGATTCGAGAAATTTCCCGTTGTATCTATTGATATTGTTATTAGTAGAAAAATTTGACAATTAAAATATACAAAATTAGTAATAAAAGAATGAGGAGGCAAAATAATAATACTTTGTACAAGTAAATGAACCTATAAAATCCTGATAAAATTTGATAATAAGATTAGATTAATTAAGTCTAGTATTAAAAATAATGATAGATTAAAAAATAAATAATTAAATATAATAAATAATTATTATATAAGATTTTATAAAATTTATATTTATAATGTAAAATTTTACAATTAAATTTAAAGTGAAAATAAATTTATTAAGATCAAACAAATTTTTTATTAACCAAATTAATAAAATTACTAAATAATTTATTAAATAAATTATTAAATTTTATTTAAATAATTAAATATATAATTAAATATTTTTTAAATTACTTATATTTTATTTAAAAATTAAGCATTTTTTAATAATAGAATTTATCTTGAATTAGGAAAATAATTTTTTATTCGAAAAGTAATTCGATTCGAAATTTAGAATAAAGCTTTAAACGTTTCTTGTTTTTAATTAAACACTAATGATGTTGCAATTAAAAACAATCTACGTATAATATTCATAGATTAAAAATGATAAAATTGGCTCCGATAATTTCCACCTTCTTACTAAGGGAGTGCGGACGGTCTAAGCCCATATCATCTCCGTGACCCTGTCGGTAATTCGAGTGGCGCGGCAGGGTACAGGCTATTGAACTCACTCTGTGAGCTTACCCAAATCGTCCTTGTGGCAATGTGGCAATTTCGATTAAGCCTATTTTATGCGGGGCTAAGCTTTTAGCATTTAAGAAGAATGCTAGAGGAGTCAGTCCAATTGCCGTTGAGTGCACATTTCGTCGATTAGCGGTCACGTTGGCCTGCAGATATGCAACCGAGAAGGTGGTTGACCAACTACTCCCAACACAACTGGGCGTTGGCGTTCCTGGGGTGTCGAGGCCGCAGTTCACTCAGCGAGATGTTTTGCAGAACACGGTCTAATAGGCACATCAGCCATGGTTACATTAGACTTTGAGAATCCCTTTAACTCCATCAGTCGCGATGCCGTCCTTCAATGCGTGGAGAGGGATATTCCGGAAATTATATAATTTGTGGAAATGTGCTACAACGGTCCAAGCACTCTGCTTTTCGGCGACAGTGTTATTGAATCATCAAAGGGTGTTCAACAGGGCGACCTCTCGGACCTCTACTGTTCTCGCTAACTATCAACAGGCTAGCCCAAGCCTCTCCTCACCACTTGTAATGTGGTATCTAGATGATTGCTGTATAGGTGGATAACTGTCCACTCTTGCCAACGATATCATTAACATCCGACAACAGGGATCTTATATCGGCTTACACTTACGTGCAGACAAGTGCCAAATCATCACCGCCGACAGCACTGATATCCAACCTCTGATCGAATTAATGCCAGACGCCAATGTATGTGATGTATCGTCTGCCGACTTACTCGGCGCGCCCTTCCGCGGCGGGAGTCACCTCGATTCATTATTGGAATCAGCCATCACACAACTTCGGCAGTAGGCCAAAAGCTTCGCAAACGCGTTTTTCATATTGCGTCATTGTCTGACGCTACCGAAGGTCAACTTTCTACTACGCTGCGCACCGTGTTTTTCTAGCAGACTAGCGAAAGCTTTCGATGAGGAAGTCTGCTGTTCCCTGGCCTTGATCCTAAATCTTCAGCTCTCCGACACCGCCTGGTGTCAAACCTCATTGCTAGTTAAGTTCGGCGGACTTGGTGTTCTGAGGGCGGAATAATTATCTATACCGGCCTTCTCATCGTTCATCTAGAGCATGTGTGGCTTGATTATATCGTGGGATGCTTAGGCATCAACGACTCAAGTTATCGGACAGCATTGGATTGTTAGACCTCTATGTTTGACCTGCCTGTTCCAACGGATACAATTGTACAAAAATGTTGGATAGTGCCCCTGTTTGAGACCCTGCTCCGCGGCATGATTGCTTCCTGTGACTGCCCTAAAGATCAAGCCCACTTACTTTCGGCAGCAACTAAATGGTCTGGCGCATTTCTGGATGCCCTGCCGATCGCCTCGGTAGGTACAAAAGTGGACGACCACTCATTGTGTCTGGCAACATCCCTACGCCTCGGATTTAAATTTTCACTCCCGTTCAATTGCGAGTGCGGGGTTACAGCCGATGTATCAGGGACACACGGTATCGATTGCTCGAAGACAATGTCTTGACACAACCGCCACAGTGCAGTTAAGGCTCTTATTCGTAGTGCTCTTATAGCGACCGGTGTCCCGTTTCGCCGAGAACCAGTTGGACTGTGCAAAAATGACAGGAAAAGACCGGATGACGCTTCATTGGTCCCTTGGGAAAGGGGACGCCTTCTTGTATGGGACTTTACCTGTCACAACACACTTGCGGCTAGTAATTTGTTCAACCTGGTCTGTGCGCCGAGCAATGTGGCGAGAGTGGCCGAGAATCAGAAGCTGGACAAAACAGGGGCATCGATGCGTTCCAATACACTTTTGTCCCATTGGCGATCGAGACAATAAGGTCAGCCGGGCCGATTACGTACAGCTTCCTGGAATCTCTAGTGAAGAAGCTAACCGCCACTACAGGCGATCGGAGAGCAGCGAGATTTCTCTCACAGAGATTGAGCTGTGCGGTGCAACGAGGCAACGCGTCCCGTCTTTTGGAAACCGCCCAGGGGATTGCAGAAGATTATCAATCTGATCTTCATCATGATTTCCCATTTATAAACTTATTGTAATACTAATTAATGTAATAAATTTTGATTTGGTAATTTATTAAACCAACAATTTATAATGGTTTGGTAAAACGTTACCAAACTTTATGATGTTTAGTCATTTCAATTTATGTATTAGAATTAAAATTTCATTTAAATGTTTGTAAAAGTGATCTAAGCCAGTGATTATGATAGTTGCAATTTCATAGATACAACTTATACAACTTAAATGGCATTTGCAAAAATACTGTCTACTTGGTGACTTTATTGAATTCCTTTAGGTCAGAGATGACGTTTATAATTTGTGCTCTGCTACATGTCGCATTATCAGTCGTAGTAGGAGATCAACTCTACGAGGATTGTCATAACGTTAAAATGCTAGCGGGAAATAATTTTTCATCGACACTTATAAATGAAGATCCATTTACTGTGCATGTCGTCGAGTTTTATTCATCAACTTGCGGACATTGTGTAAATTTTGCGCCTTCGTGGGAAAGTCTGGCGAATTCGATGTTCAGTAAGTATATTTATCTATTAGTAGAGGTTATAAAATCAACCATTAAGTTTTAATGGTGATTTTTAATTATTAATTAATAATATTAATTAGATATTAATTTTATTATTAGATAATTAAGTAGATGTCATGAAATCAACCTATTAATTAATTAAATTAATAGGTTGATTATAAATTAATTATTAATTATTGATTATAAATTAATATCAGTTATTAATTATTGATGTTAAATTATCATTAATTATTAATTATTTAAATCCATAAAATTTTACAGATAGTTTGTGATATTTCAGTTGGAAGGTTTCCGACTTTATAATTATTAATTATTACCATTAATAATTATTAATTATTGATTATTGATTATTAATTAATCAACCTATCAATTAAGTTTCAATAGTGATTTTAAAGTATTAATATTAATTAGATATTAATTTTATTATTAGATAGTTTAGTTTATTGATTTTATAAATTGATGTTTGTATATTTTTATTAAAATATTACAGAATAAGAATTATATAATAAACTATTAAATGTTTGTGATTTAAAATTTATTTACAAAATCAAAGTATGAAATAGAGGAAGACTCTAATTTATTTATACAATGAAGTGGTTTTAGAAAATGGCTTTCTATATTAAAATAATTTTATTAATATATTAATATATTAATATTAAAATTAATATAGTAATTAATATTATTATAACGATATTATTATCAAATAAATGCTATATTTTGGAAGAGTCTAAATAAGAATAACAATTTGTACAGGTAAATCAACTGATAAAACATTTCGCTGATATTGTTCGATAATTAGATCACATCAGCTAATATTATTATTTTATTAATAATATTATGTATTAATAATTATCATATTAATATTATATATAAATAATTATTATATTGATTAAATATATTAAAGCATTACACAATCAAAAATATAAAATAATCTATAATTACATTAATATATACGCATATATAATAGATGAACTCCTTTAACATTTCTTTATCTTCGTACACATTCAGCCTTAAACAACAATAAATAAAAATACTTTGGATTTTTATAGTTGAAATAATAAAGGGGTTATCAGTAAAGATACCGATAACCTATAACCTATATTTATCTCTATAAATTGGTTACTAGATAAACTAAAAAGTTATTACTAAATAAATATAGTTTCAACCTCCTTATCTTAATTCAGTATATGTTAATTTTTAAAAACAATGGAAAATCAAAGACCAAAGGATTATTCAATATTTTAATGGCAACTCCCATCATCATCAGAAAAATAATTTTTTATCCACAAAACTGTAAAAAAAATATTTTCCTGATGATGGCAGTTGCCATTAAAATATTGAATAATCCTTCAATCTTTGATTCTTTCCTTTTTTCTTATAAATTAACATACTACATTCGAGAAAATGGATGACTTAAATATCTTCAATTATTGTGTATAATGCAAGAAACACAAAGTTTTTAGGTGACGAATATAATGACGTTTAGAGAAAGCAAAGTTATGTAATATGTTGAAGTGACTTAGATACGAGTCATTTTTCTACACTCGTATTTTCTTGTGTGAATAATCGAAAAATAAAAATTTACACTTAAACAACAATGACAGACGATATCCAATTTCCTTTAATTGAAAGCTCGTATACCGATATTAATGATATCAATACCACAGATTTGTATTGTGAATGCATGTGCTTTAAATGGAATATTCTTGGAGATGTCAATAAATGGAAACCCAGCGTTAACGGTAATTTGCTAAACACAAATATCTTTAATCATCCTTTAAGTATTCAACAGGGAAGCATCGGTTCATGTTGGATTGTTAATGTATTGTATGCTATATTTAGACGCCCGTCATTGACCATGAACATTTTAAAAAGACATTCAAATTCGGAATTATCCGTAAGATTATGTTGTCAAGGAATATGGATCGAAGTAATAATAGATGAATATTTGCCTTACGATAAGCATGGACACATGTTATGTACTACATCTGAGAGCAATGTAGATCAAGGAATATGGGTCGCTTTAATAGAAAAGGCGTTTGCCAAATTGCATGGATCCTATGGGGCGATATGAGCAGTTATTAATCATTTTAGCATAAAATATTGACATAAAATTAACAAATAAAAGCTAAATTAACTTTTAACTTTTGAGTTAAAAGTTCTAATAATAAACTGATTACAATTGAATAATCCTTGATAATGGTGTACCACCGAAATATTGGATCAAAATTATATAATAATGTATATTCGCCTTACAATCTAAAATACCCGTTTTGATTAAATAAATAATAATTTAAATAATTTGATGATGACTATACAGTTGTTTAAGTATGCAATCTTGAATATTAGTAGGGGTTATAAAATCAATATTATTTGCTATTAGAATATTATATATATCAAAATATTTATGAAATTGGAATATTTATATATAAAATCAAAATATGTATTTATGAAATTAGAATAATTTTTATAAAATACCCTATATTAATAGCATTATTTCGAATAAATAGAATTAAAATTAATAGATTAATATTATGTCAGTGGAATCAAAATTGTGTATAATCAAAATGTTTGAATAGAAATGTGGAATCAAAACTATGTATAATTATAATGCTTTAATTTAAAATTATTAGAAATAATAGAATTATTAAAATAACTAAATATTAATTTAAAATAATTATAATATCATTAAATATTAATCAAAATGTATAAAGTGTGCACCAAATACAAAAGTTATTACTTATACCAAAATCAAGTTCTTTGAGCTTACATAACTTTTGAAATTTCAAAAGCGTCATAAATCGAATCTCAATCACAGTCTTGATCTGTTCAATGAACGTTTTAAATGCTGATAGCCAATGTTTCCAAATGTTAGCTGCCATTAGATTTTCTGTATCAATCGTAAGTTTACATATCGTGCACAATCAACATTTGCAAATTCGTTTAATAAATTGTCGAATACCAATGACTCTACTAAGTAAATGCCTTAACTCTACTAAGTTAAACAATTGTGGTATGTAATTTTAACAGAATTAAAGTATACGTTAGTTAATTCAAGATATTCTCCACAACCATACATAATTTCGTAGCGGGGTAGCTTTATTTGAAAGCTACTCCGGATACTAGTAAGTGTTTCTTTGAAACAATAATTTTCTAGAAAGAAAATCAGCATTAAAGTATAAGTTAATTTACGAGTGTGCTAAATCGCTTAATATTGAAGTAACCAATAGCAGAAGTAATCAGATCAGGTAACAGAGTCTACGTATATTAAATTATTTATAAATGTAACATAATGAAAAATAAAATAATTAAATAATTAATAATTAAATAATTATAAATAATGTAACAATTTTCTATAATATTTTATATAATTTACATCAAGTTAAAATTTAAAATTGAAATTTAAAAGTCGATTTTTATGAATTGAATAATAAATAAGGGACGCTATATCAGAATAAGGATTAGTGGCCATCAAAAGGAACTGCTATGTAATCAGGTTTCAGTATTTAATAAATTTGATATTGTTTCATATTTTAATACAATTAAATATGAATTTAATATTATGAATTCAGTATGAATTTATTTAATAAAAATATCAATTTTATTCTTAAAATATAATATCAAATATAATATCAAATATATATAATAAATATAATATTATAAATATTTATCATTAAATGACATTATTTTGTTATTAAAATAAAATATAATATATCATAAAATATGAATTTAAAATGAATATATTTAAAAATTCATAATAATATGAATTTAATATTAATTCGACAAATATGAAATAGTATTAAATATTATCATAATTTAACATGAGACAATATTTAATAAATTTTCGCCGATATTAATATAACAAAATGAAAACAGCAAGCGTTTGAATTATATTTGTTTAAAACTAACGTTGTTCCATATTGAATTTGTTTCCTTACTTCCAGAAAAGATAAAGATACTGTAATATTCTTATTTCTAATTATTAAAATTAATTATACTAAAATAATCATATTTTAAGATATAATAAATTAACTTTTTTACCGGGTTTCCGTAAACACTCAATAAACAGGAATACACTCTTAAGATTGTGTGATTAAAAATTGTATACCGTAATTAAGAGAACATTATTACAATTCTAAAAATAATAGAATTGAAACATTTAGGAGTGTTACATGATATGCACTATTCCAACTTTTTTACTGGGTTCCCGTAAACAATCAAATTTCAGGAATACACTCTTAAGCACTTCAGATTGTGTGATTTAAAATTGTATACCGTAATTAAGAGAACATTATTACAATTCTAAAAATAATAGAATTGAAACATTTAGGAGTGTTACATGATAGGCACTATTCCAACTTCAGTTTAGAATAAGATTTTGCAGAGGAAATATGTTTTTTATAAACTCATAACTACTAAAATGATTATGTACTGACAATTTAAACTCTGGTTATTTTGATGATGCGTATAGATGGGTAACAGGTAGTCCAGTCTTTTTGATTGTATGCAGTCCAAAAGATTCAACGGAGAAACGTATAGCTAATTGGCAATCAATTGTTAATACATTGGAAAAGTCAGGTTTCGTTAGCATTAACGTTGAGCTTGGATGGCTTGGCCTGTTAATGAAAACCTTATTACGGTCAAAGTTTTTTCATTCATTGTGTGTTCTTGACGTATTTCATCAATTCGCAAGTGGCAGACGTATTGCCAAGTTAGCAAATCCATGGGGAGACAGCTTTTCAACATGGATATTAAGTGTTATCTTGAACGGACTGTTTGGATCACCTTCAAAATATTTTCAAGAAAATGGCACATTCTTTGTCGACTTTTTAGAAATATATTCATATATTCACACGATTTGCCTATGCTTACATGATTATTTGCCAGTGCAATGGAGATCAACAAGTCGATTCAGCCTGTATTTTAAGGATTCATTTTCCGCCTATGACATAGTAAATGCTGGGCCGGAATTTATTGTTGAGATATTTTCTAATCAAGGTGAGCTTCGCCAGCTTAGTTTCATTCACATTGATGGAGGCATGAATATCAGCAACCCTGAGATCGTTCTCTATTCTGATTTTGATTCATGTCTATGCCGGACAATAAATTCTCATCAAAATGCAAGTACAATTATACCATTAAGCTTCTTTCCAGATTACTCAAATCCTTTATTTAATATTGCAGTCCATGCAAAATACGAAACTATTCAAATAAGCGAACACTATGTATCTTCTGATAAGGTTAACTTGCTGTTATGCCAAATTTGTGCGAATAAAGGCGTTGAAATTTTCAAGGACTTGCGAACAACCATTTATGACTACATAATGTCAGACTGTAGATTACATTTGGTTTGTGCAGAAACAGAAGAGCAAGATGTTTATTGTCGAATTTGCGTCAAACGGGTAGGAGTACCACTTTATTTTATGCATGGAAGTCCGCCGACCTTTAAAACAGTAGATTTTATTTCCAAGCATTCTAGTGCTGTGCTAAATGTCCTCTTTACACCTGATGCTCATACTATTGATTTTGACTGTTCGATTGAATTGATAAAGAATGACGTGTAATTGTTCGATTTAGTATAATGCAACTACTACACATGAAAGCATCTTCGTTATTTGAACTTGTAACAAAGTTGCTGATTTTATCTATTTATAATTAATACGATTTGACGTGTTTTTATGGGCTAGTTGGTATTTTTGTCCAGATTAAGCGAAATAACGCTAATATATTGTTGCCGTTATTGACTAGGACTTATTTTTAGAGAATTTTATAATTATTTATAATTAATGAATGATAGATTCATTAATTATACACTTTATTTTTTTAAATTAGTTATTCGTATTTTCTATTGATCGAAAGTCCCTTTTAATTTCTAAAATTAAATTTTCGAATAAAATTTTAATTAAAAATTAATTTAATTTAAATTTTATTAATTTTACGACTGAAATTTAGTGTGGTGTCATCTAATTGGATTATGAATTAAGTTTGTCGGAAACGCATTACTAAAGTATTTCTTAATTTTCTAGACTGGAAGCCGTATGTAGTCATCGCAGCCATCAATTGTAACAACCAGGAGAACTTCGATGTTTGCAAAAATCAGCAAATTATTGGATACCCAACTTTCATGGTAATTTTAACTTGATATTTTTTATTGAAGACAAATTACAATTGCATCATTTTAAAGAATTGTAAATTAATTATAAAATTATCAATTATGAATTAATGTTTAAATAATAGTCATTAATTAATTATTGATAATTCAAAATTTTAATTTTAGAATTAAAGTTCTGTATATTGATAATTTATAATTTTCAAATTAAATTATAAAAATAATAAATTATTCGAACTATAAAAATTGAATGAAACGTTTCGTATCTACAAGAAATTCTGATCCTTATATTTATTCTAGTGAGTCCTTTTAAAGAAAATAACAAAATTAACAATTCATTTTATTATATTTTAAAATATTAATTATAATTTTAGAATTATTTATAATTAATGAATTTATTTCATTAATTATACATTCTTTTAAATTGGTTATACATATTTTCTGTAGATCGGAAGTCCTTTTTAGCTTTACTAGAAAGGCTGAAAAGGGGCTGCAGAGCAAACGCTAACAGGTAAGCCAAGTATTTTATATATAATCATTAGATTAATTAATCTAATTAAATTAATTAGATTAATTAGATTAATAAATCTAAACGCTTATTAATGTTTTTCATAGAATGAATTCTAATCATTAGATTTGTTTCAAGAATTCTCATTGTATTATTTAGCACATTATATATATAATTTAAAATTGTTCTTTCGTTTAAACTAAGCTCTTCTAGATCTCTATACTTAATTGAAGCAACGTTTAACAACAGAATAAAATAGCCAGAATATTTAGAAGGAACAATAACTAAAATCATCTTGAAGTAACAATCATTTTCATGAATGGCAGAATTAGCTTATTTTTAAGCTAATTAATTAATAAATTTATAAATAGTGATTTAGTACTAGAAATCAAATATGTTTTGTAAAATCTGGTGTAAATTTCGGCTTAAATTATTAATTAAATTGACTAGAATATATACGTGTTGTTTAAAATCATGTATATTAAATATCCACGTATATTGAATATAATTGTATTCAATATACATGTATATTTGTATATTCATTGTATCATCTTAATTAAATACTCTCAATTTTCAGCCTATGAGTAGCTAAAGAGTATCAGCTTGTTCATAAAGTGAAAATCGCGAGTCGCTGTTTTGTCACTTGAATGCGTCCGCTAAATTGTTTAAACATTTAGATCACGTTTAGTAGATCCCAACATTAAGCGGAAGGTGAAGGAATTAATTATTAGATTAAACCAATTCAGGAAAAAATGATTATTGAAAAATGAATCTTAAAATATTTCCCATATTTTTAAAGACTTTTTTTGACTTCTTATGACGAATGATTATAGCAATTGGATTGGTCATGACATTTCATTATTTATATCAAATATATTAAATGGAGACGAAGCTTACTATCTCTTAATAATATTAATATTAATAATATTGAATGAAAGAAAATATCTTTATTATTAATTTACAAACGAGAGCAACTATCTTAGCTCTTATTGGCTGTCGGGAGCACCCCTGACAGTAATATTTACAAACATATTCAATGAGTATATAGGTGTTGAGAAACACACTTTGTAGTAATTTATTCAAGTTTTTGTGAGATTACCTTCAAACAGGCTTCTACAAAGAAAACTGTTTCTGACTTTGTTAGAATAAACTTTATATATGAAATATTTATTATGACGTCTGCTGTATCGTATGATTGGAATCACGATAAGTCTGATGTTACAGAAATCGGATATATTTCGAATAAATTGAAGATTCACAGTTTTCTTATTGAGGATAGTAGTCATTCTAATTTTGTCCGGTGCCAAGGTGGATCCACATATACGACAAGCCATTTTGTTCATAAGTTCGATTTTATCTATTTTACGCTGAGATAAATTTGCGAATACTGGATATCCATATGTTAGTAGTGACATGATGGATGCATGATATTAGTGAATTAATTGCTTACTAGTCCATCCAATCTTTGACAATTGAGAAAGAAAGAAGATACGTCGTTAGCATTTCATCAGTTGACTTTTTTATGTGGCTACCCAGCATAGGTTCCTTGTAGGAACCTATGCTGGGGTAGTTCCTAAGTACCCCCTATGCTGGGGTACTTAGGAACCTAAGGCAGTTCCTAAGTACTGCCTTAGCCTTTTTGGCCAATTCTCCAAAATCCATCATCCTGCCCCTACAACGAATAATCAACTCCGCCGTTCGAGTGCTATTTCGTCTCCGTCGCTTCGACCACACATCCACATATCTTGCCCAACTCTCCTGGCTCACCATCCACATCCGAAATAAAGTCCGCCTTCTTCTCGTAACGGTTCGTCTCATCGCTGTCGGCGCCCCATCGTTCATCAACCTTCCTTTCTTAGACGACACTCGCTCCACCTCGCTATCGCTGCGTTCCCGTCATACCCTCTTACTCCACGTTCCCAATTACTCCAACAACTACGGTCTCCAATCCTTTCTTGTCGCCGCCCCGACTCACCTAGAATCAACTCCCTCTCGACGTCCGCCGCGCTCCCCTTTTTATCACATTCAAACACCTCATCCGTTCACACCTTCTCGACACATGATTTGCATTTTTGTTTTGTTGTGGTCATGTAAGCGTGCGCTGGCACGCATTTGTCACGTTAAAAATAAATCTTTTTTTATCTACACGAATTAGGCTAATATTTTCTATCTCTTAATAAGTTCGATAGAGTTTAGTATAATTCGTACTTTGTTCGTAAGAAGTCAGTGAAACGCATTACTCCCTGTTCAGGGCTAGGTTTTCCTCTTTTTCTAAAAGGTTAGTTGTAGTGTTGGGTAGAGTTCGTTGGTTGTAGATTTCGTTCGAGTTCAGTAGAATTCGTACCTTGTTCTTAAGAAATCAGTGATAGCACTTTAAAGCATGCTACTCACCGCTAAAGGCTAAGACTATCCTTTATTCGAACCTGCCTAACATGGTACTACCTAGGTTATTAAAGCAACAAGTATCACCGGAATGATACAGTTTAAAGCCGTACTACTCCCTGTTCAGGGCTAGGGCTATCCTCCACTATAACCTTACTAACATTGTAGAATCTAAGTAAGTGTAGCTTTGAGCTTTGCAGGACATAATACAGTTTCGAGCTATGGTATTGCTGGTTAAGGGTGATGGCAAACTTCTACTTAAACCTGTCTAACATGGCAGAACATAAGTTAGCATAGCTTCGAGATTCATTAAATATGAAACAGTTGTACACCATGTATTCCTTGTTCGGGGCTAGAGTGATCCTCCATCTGAACCTGTCCAACAAGGGTTACCCTAAATTGACATAGATTCAGATTTCATTTGCAGAAAAATCGACCTTTCAGACTTAGCTAACAGTGGATGCTCAAACCACTGACATTGCCCGGAGTGCGCCACGAGAAGGCATTTGAATAGGATTTGCATCCCAATATTAATATTAATAATATAATAATTTTAAATATTATTTGTAATTGCCTTGTGCTTTACATTGTCATCGATTAAACCAGTTGTTATTAATAAAACTATATAGATCTATACAGATCCTACAGATCCGATTAAAGGAATTGAATTGTTATTCAATAGAATGAATCTGGGAGAATTTAAATCGTTAGTTATGCAGCGAATAACAGTGAACCATAATAAATTAGATTGGTATAGCATTCTGGAATATAGGTATAATTTATTTTAATTTTTAGGAAAAAAACATCTTTTACTTTTAGGCCAATTGACTATGTTGAATCTCAGCTAGCTAAATATGATGCAATAATTGTCATTGTTGAAACAGAGGATAGCTTTCAAGGACGCGTTGTTAGTACAATAATGATTTTAGTGCGATAACAGTAACGATATCGGTTTTAAAATTTAATGATATTAATCGCATTATTAATAACAACATGACGTTAAGATGATGTCATTATGACGTCATAAAATCATTATTAACGTCATCATCTAAATAGGTTGAATATATAAAATATACAAATTTGATATTACTCAAAATAGGGAAATACATAATATTATACATCTTACAACATATTAAATATAATAATATGTTATTACAATATTATTATATACAATGATATTGCATACAATTTATAAACAATATAAAACCATATATAATTCATTGTATTTGGTACATAATAAATTATATGTTATCATATATAAAAAACTTTATTTATAATATATATGATTTGGTATACAATATTATATACCATATAATATTAGGTGCATGCACGTTAGACGTCGGTTTTGAAAATAGACGTCGGTTTTGAAAATTTTTAACCCCCCCCTTAGATGGTTAGAAAATCAGTAAGAACAATTGTTGATGAAGAGACTTTTCTATCACGTCGAGATATCACGTCTAGACTTTTCTATCACGTAGATTCTCATGTTCTATTCGATATAATAGTTTGTTAGACGTCGGTTTTGAAAATAGACGTCGGTTTTGAAAATAGACGTCGGTTTTGAAAATTTTTAACCCCCCCTAGATGGTTAGAAAATCAGTAAGAACAATTGTTGATGAAGAGACTTTTCTATCACAAGAAGAAATGATGGATCTGAACATAACCGAGAGTTATTTAAACCGTGTTTTTTCGAATTTTGATACTCAAAATTCATTTCTTACCAGAATAGGCGTTTTAAAAAATTTTTTTTCTTTGTCCCAAATGTGATGATGGTACCTACTTGTGCTATCAGAAAAGAAAAAATGCGTTGGATGGGTATTTTTGGACATGTAAGAGGTCATGTAGATTCTCATGTTCTATTCGATATAATAGTTTGTTTTCAAGCTCACGTTTACCTATGAGAACAATTTTTTTATTTTCTATAAGTATTTGAATCGAATATCCTTGAGTGAAATTGCTCGAGAACTTGAAATCTCAAGAAACACTGCTGAATATCGTTGATTACAGGCACATTTTCATAGGAGCTTTGATGCTCCTAAACGATGCAGGTTGCCTTAAATGCAACACTGCCATTGTGACATGCTTACGCGATCAAGGGTCGCATTTGAATTTCGTCCGGTTTGGGCTTTTTGACAGTGAAGATTTAAGCGGACGTTCTTCGACGTCATTAGTTTATGCATTACTTGTATGCAAAGCAGCTGTCAAGCCTCCGCATCTGTTAACGTCAAAAAAGAAACTTGACGAAATACCGCAAACGTAGTTTTTCTGGGCGAAGTAGATTCATTCCTAGAGTGTTTTATGAGTATCGCGGTCGAAATGAGTATTTTTCAATTAATTTAGTCATTAAAGAATTAATTAAAGCATTATTATTTTTCGATACAAATTAAGTGAACTTGTTATTTTAATAATTTATAGTTCATTTTTATAGGGTTTTAAAATTTAGTTATACAATTAGTATCGCAAATATTCGCGGAAATTGTAATAATTCATGCTGATAATTCCAAAAATATCGATAATTTTAAAAATTATGAAACAATATAAATTAACAGAATTAGCAAAATATCACAATTGACATATTAAGTATCCAACTTTATAAAGAAAGCCCTTAATTATATTTTTGGCGCAACAGTAGATAATACTCTTTACTGGTTGATATAGAAAGATTGTGCTCGACAGAAAAATATGCGCATTCCATTACCAGTTTTATATTTATGTTTTGTTTGCTAAAAATTGAACAGTTAAATTTACAAAATAGCGGAATCTTACAATTTAATTTGGAATCAAGTATTTATAAATTATTTGCCTATAATATCACTTGAACTGTTTTTCAATTGCAATGATTTCGTCTATATTACTGTTAACCTTTTCTGCTAGTTCTTTTACCGAAATGTTCATTGATTCTGATAGAGTATCAAGCATATGTTTGCAGATTGCTCTTCTAGCTTTCCAATTCTTCACAGCAACATCTAAAGCCTTGTTTATCCTATTCATATCTTCTTTGCTAACCTGTGGCACGCTGTCTCGACTTTTTAATTCCATTGACATCTTATTCAATTCATGACTAAGTATATCACACTGTCGTTGAAGGTCAGCAATGCTCGGTATACTTTCGAGTTCCTTTAAACTCACATTCATCTTATTGTATTCAGATTCGAGCTTTATTCTTTTGTCCTTTGTAAGCTGCAGTTCATAATTTATTGTATTCAGATTCGAGCTTTATTCTTTTGTCCTTTGTAAGCTGCAGTTCATAATTTAGTTGTTCTGTTGAATCGGTAGAATTATCATCTTCTAGCTTACATCGAGCACAGTAAATTTTCTGCTTGTTATAGACTTTCTCGAATATAACATTGTTCTTAGTTAATCTTTCCAAACAGTTTTGAATTTCTGTTTTCGACAAATTCGGTTGACCCGCTATCGAGAGCAACAAAGCAACGTCATTACATGAAAAAGGTCGATATTTTTCAATCATTAACGCTTCTATCTCATTCTG